>JAVLSZ010000113.1:615000-625000 GCA_032313775.1 Urocyon cinereoargenteus | reverse complement strand
CCGATCCCTAACCCTACCCGAACCCGAAACCTAACCCTAACACGAAACTTAACCCGAACCCAACCCTAACCCGAACCCTAACCCTAACCCGAACCCTAACCCTAAACCTAACCCTAACCCTAACCCCAAGCCTAACCCGAACCCTAACCCGAACCCTAACCCGAACCCTAACCCTAACCCTAACCCTAACCCGAACCCTAACCCTAACCCGAACCCGAACCCTAACCCGAACCCGAACCCTAACCCGAACCCGAACCTTAACCCTAAACCTAACCCTAACCCTAACCCTAACCCTAACACTAACCCTAACCCTAACCCGAACCCTAACCCGAACCCTAACCCTAACCCGAACCCTAACCCTAACACTAACCCGAACCCGAAACCTAAACCAAAACCTAACCCTAACCCGAACCCGAACCCTAACCCTAACCCAAACCCGAACCCTAACCCTAACCCGAACCCTAACCCGAACCCTAACCCGAACCCTAACCCGAACCCTAAACCGAACACTAACCCTAACCCGAACCCGAAACCTAACCCTAAACCGAAACCTAACCCGAACCCAACCCCAACCCGAACCCTAACCCTAACCCGAACCCTAACCCTAACCCTAACCCGAAACCTAAACCTAACCTGAACCTTAACCCTAAACCTAACCCGAACCCTAACCCGAAACCTAACCCTAACCCGAACCCGAACCCTAACCCTAAACCTAACCGTAACCCTATCCCTAACCCTAACACTAACCCTAACCCGAACCCTAACCCGAACCCTAACCCTAAACCTAACCCTAACCCTAACCCGAACCCTAACCCTAACACTAACCCTAACCCTAACCCGAACCCTAACCCTAACCCTAACCCGAACCCAAACCCGAACCCTAACCCCTAACCCGAACCCTAACCCTAACCTTAACCCGAACCCTAAACATAACCTAACCCTAACACTAACCCGAACACTAACCCGAACCCTACCCCTAACCCTAATCCGAAACCTAACCCTAACCCTAACCCTAACCCTAACCCGAACCCGAACCCTAACCCTAACCCATACCTAACCCGAACCCTAACCCTAACCCTAACCCCTAACCCGAACCCTAACCCTAACCTTAACCCGAACCCTAACCATAACCTAACCCGAACCCTAACCCTAACCCTAACCCGAATGCTAACCCTAACACGAACCCTAACCCGAACCCTAACCCGAACCCTAACCCGAACCCTAACCCTAACCCGAACCCTAACCCTAAATGTAACCCTAACCATAACCCCTAAACCTAACCCTAAACCGAAACCTAATCCTAACCCGAACCCTAACCCTAAACCTAACCCGAACCCTAACCCTAAACCTAACCCGAACCCTAACCGTAACCCGAACCCTAACCCTAACCCGAACCCTAACACGAACCCGAACCCGAACCCTAACCCTTACCCGAACCCTAACACGAACCCGAACCCGTACCCTAACCCGAAACCTAACCCGAAACCTAAACCGAAACCTAACCCGAATCCTAACCCTAACCCTAACCCGAACCCTAACCCTAACCCGAACCCTAACCCGAACCCTAACCCGAACCCTAACCCGATGCCTAAACCGAACCCTAACCCTAACCCTAACCCGAACCCTAACACGAAACCTAACCCTAACCCTAACCCGAACCCTAACCCTAACCTTAAACCTAACCCTAACCCGAACCCTAACCCTAACCCTAACCCTAACCCTAACTCGAACCCTAACCCTAACCCTAACCCTAATCGGAACCCTAACCCTAACCCTAAACCGAACCCGAACCCTAACACGAACCCGAACCGTAACCCGAACTCTAACACTAACCCTAACCCGAACCCTTACCCTAACCCGAACCCAACCCGAACCCTAACCCTAACCCTAACCCTAACCCGAACCCTAACCCTAACCTTAAACCTAACCCTAACCCGAACCCTAACCCTAACCCTAACACTAACCCTAAAGCGAACCCTAACCCTAACCCTAACCCTAACCCTAATCCGAACCCTAACCCTAAACCTAAACCGAACCTGAACCCTAACACGAACCCGAACCCTAACCCGAAATCTAACACTAACCCTAACCCTAACCCTTACCCTAACCCGAGCCCTAACCTTAACCCTAACCCGAACCCTAACCCGAACCCTACCCCTAACCCTAATCCGAAACCTAACCCTAACCCTAACTCTAACCCTAACCCGAACCCGAACCCTAACCCTAACCCTAAACCTAACCCGAACCCTAACCCTAACCCTAACCCCTAACCCGAACCCTAACCCTAACCTTAACCCGAACCCTAACCATAACCTAACCCGAACCCTAACCCTAACCCTAACCCGAATGCTAACCCTAACACGAACCCTAACCCGAACCCTAACCCGAACCCTAACCCGAAACCTAACCCGAACCCTAACCCGAACCCTAACCCTAAATGTAACCCTAACCATAACCCCTAAACCTAACCCTAAACCGAAACCTAATCCTAACCCGAACCCTAACCCTAAACCTAACCCGAACCCTAACCCTAAACCTAACCCGAACCCTAACCGTAACCCGAACCCTAACCCTAACCCGAACCCTAACACGAACCCGAACCCGAACCCTAACCCTTACCCGAACCCTAACACGAACCCGAACCCGTACCCTAACCCGAAACCTAACCCGAAACCTAAACCGAAACCTAACCCGAATTCTAACCCTAACCCTAACCCGAACCCTAACCCTAACCCGAACCCTAACCCGAACCCTAACCCGAACCCTAACCCGATGCCTAAACCGAACCCTAACCCTAACCCTAACCCGAACCCTAACCCTAACCTTAAACCTAACCCTAACCCGAACCCTAATCCTAACCCTAACGCTAACCCTAACGCGAACCCTAACCCTAAACCTAACCCTAACCCTAATCCGAACCCTAACCCTAACCCTAAACCGAACCCGAACCCTAACACGAACCCGAACCCTAACCCGAACTCTAACACTAACCCTAACCCGAACCCTAACCCTAACCCGAACCCAACCCGAACCCTAACCCTAACCCTAACCCTAACCCTAACCCGAACCCTAACCCTAACCTTAAACCTAACCCTAACCCGAACCCTAACCCTAACCCTAACACTAAACCTAAAGCGAACCCTAACCCTAACCCTAACCCTAACCCTAATCCGAACCCTAACCCTAAACCTAAACTGAACCTGAACCCTAACACGAACCCGAACCCTAACCCGAAATCTAACACTAACCCTAACCCTAACCCTTACCCTAACCCGAGCCCTAACCTTAACCCTAACCGGAACCCTAACCCTAACCGTAACCCAAACCCTAACCTGAACCCTAAACCTAACCCTAACCCTAACCCTAACCCCTAACACTCACCCTAACCCTAACCCTAACCTTAACCCTAAATCCTAACCCTAACCCTAACACTAAACCTAACTCGAACCCTAACCCTAACCCTAGCCGAACCCTAACCCTAACGTTAACCCGAACCCTAACCCGAAACCTAACCCTAACCCTAACCCTAATCCGAACCCTAACCCTAAACCTAAACCGAACCTGAACCCTAACACGAACCCGAACCCTAACCCGAACTCTAACACTAACCCTAACCCTAACCCTTACCCTAACCCGAGCCCTAACCTTAACCCTAACCCGAACCCTAACCCTAACCGTAACCCAAACCCTAACCTGAACCCTAAACCTAACCCTAACCCTAACCCTAACCCCAAACACTCACCCTAACCCTAACCCTAACACTAACCCTAAATCCTAACCCTATCCCTAACACTAAACCTAACTCGAACCCTAACCCTAACCCTAGCCGAACCCTAACCCTAACCCTAACCCGAACCCTAACCCGAAACCTAACCCTAACCCTAACCCTAAACCGAACCCTAACCCTAACCCTACCCGGAACCCTAACCCTAACCCTAACCCGAACCCGAACCCTAACCCCTTACCCTAATCCTAACCCTAACCCGAACCCTAACCCGAACCCTAACCCTAACCCCGAACCCGAACCCTAACCCTAACCCTAACCCGAACGCTAACCCGAACCCTAACCCGAACCGCAAACTTAACCCTAAACCGAACCCAACCCGAACCCTAACCCTAACCCTAACCCTAACCCGAACCCTAACCCTAACCTTAAACCTAACCCTAACCCGAACCCTAACCCTAACCCTAACACTAACCCTAAAGCGAACCCTAACCCTAACCCTAACCCTAACCCTAATCCGAACCCTAACCCTAAACCTAAACCGAACCTGAACCCTAACACGAACCCGAACCCTAACCCGAAATCTAACACTAACCCTAACCCTAACCCTTACCCTAACCCGAGCCCTAACCTTAACCCTAACCCGAACCCTAACCCGAACCCTACCCCTAACCCTAATCCGAAACCTAACCCTAACCCTAACTCTAACCCTAACCCGAACCCGAACCCTAACCCTAACCCTAAACCTAACCCGAACCCTAACCCTAACCCTAACCCCTAACCCGAACCCTAACCCTAACCTTAACCCGAACCCTAACCATAACCTAACCCGAACCCTAACCCTAACCCTAACCCGAATGCTAACCCTAACACGAACCCTAACCCGAACCCTAACCCGAACCCTAACCCGAAACCTAACCCGAACCCTAACCCGAACCCTAACCCTAAATGTAACCCTAACCATAACCCCTAAACCTAACCCTAAACCGAAACCTAATCCTAACCCGAACCCTAACCCTAAACCTAACCCGAACCCTAACCCTAAACCTAACCCGAACCCTAACCGTAACCCGAACCCTAACCCTAACCCGAACCCTAACACGAACCCGAACCCGAACCCTAACCCTTACCCGAACCCTAACACGAACCCGAACCCGTACCCTAACCCGAAACCTAACCCGAAACCTAAACCGAAACCTAACCCGAATTCTAACCCTAACCCTAACCCGAACCCTAACCCTAACCCGAACCCTAACCCGAACCCTAACCCGAACCCTAACCCGATGCCTAAACCGAACCCTAACCCTAACCCTAACCCGAACCCTAACCCTAACCTTAAACCTAACCCTAACCCGAACCCTAATCCTAACCCTAACGCTAACCCTAACGCGAACCCTAACCCTAAACCTAACCCTAACCCTAATCCGAACCCTAACCCTAACCCTAAACCGAACCCGAACCCTAACACGAACCCGAACCCTAACCCGAACTCTAACACTAACCCTAACCCGAACCCTAACCCTAACCCGAACCCAACCCGAACCCTAACCCTAACCCTAACCCTAACCCTAACCCGAACCCTAACCCTAACCTTAAACCTAACCCTAACCCGAACCCTAACCCTAACCCTAACACTAAACCTAAAGCGAACCCTAACCCTAACCCTAACCCTAACCCTAATCCGAACCCTAACCCTAAACCTAAACTGAACCTGAACCCTAACACGAACCCGAACCCTAACCCGAAATCTAACACTAACCCTAACCCTAACCCTTACCCTAACCCGAGCCCTAACCTTAACCCTAACCGGAACCCTAACCCTAACCGTAACCCAAACCCTAACCTGAACCCTAAACCTAACCCTAACCCTAACCCTAACCCCTAACACTCACCCTAACCCTAACCCTAACCCTAACCCTAAATCCTAACCCTAACCCTAACACTAAACCTAACTCGAACCCTAACCCTAACCCTAGCCGAACCCTAACCCTAACGTTAACCCGAACCCTAACCCGAAACCTAACCCTAACCCTAACCCTAATCCGAACCCTAACCCTAAACCTAAACCGAACCTGAACCCTAACACGAACCCGAACCCTAACCCGAACTCTAACACTAACCCTAACCCTAACCCTTACCCTAACCCGAGCCCTAACCTTAACCCTAACCCGAACCCTAACCCTAACCGTAACCCAAACCCTAACCTGAACCCTAAACCTAACCCTAACCCTAACCCTAACCCCAAACACTCACCCTAACCCTAACCCTAACACTAACCCTAAATCCTAACCCTATCCCTAACACTAAACCTAACTCGAACCCTAACCCTAACCCTAGCCGAACCCTAACCCTAACCCTAACCCGAACCCTAACCCGAAACCTAACCCTAACCCTAACCCTAAACCGAACCCTAACCCTAACCCTACCCGGAACCCTAACCCTAACCCTAACCCGAACCCGAACCCTAACCCCTTACCCTAATCCTAACCCTAACCCGAACCCTAACCCGAACCCTAACCCTAACCCCGAACCCGAACCCTAACCCTAACCCTAACCCGAACGCTAACCCGAACCCTAACCCGAACCGCAAACTTAACCCTAAACCGAACCCGAACCCTAACCCTAACCCGAAACCTAATCCTAACCCGAACCCTAACCCTAACCCAAACCCAAACCCTAACCCGAACCCTAAACCTAACCCTAACCCGACCCCTAAACCGAACCCTAACACGAAACCTAACCCTAAACCTAACCCTAACCCGAACCCTAACCCTAACCCTAACCCGAACCCTAACCCTAACCCGAACACTAACCCTAACACTAAACCGAACCCAAAACCTAACCCGAACCCGAAACCTAACCCTAACCCGAAACCTAACCCGAACCCAACCCTAACCCGAACCCTAACCCTAACCCGAACCCTAACCCTAAACCTAACCCTAACCCTAACCCTAAACCTAACCCTAACCCTAACCCGAACCCTAACCCGAACCCTAACCCTAACCCTAACCCAAACCCTAACCCGAACCCTAACCCAAACCCTAACCCGAACCCGAACCCTAATCCCAACCCGAACCCTAACCCGAACCCTAACCCTAACCCTAACCCGAACCCTAACCCTAACCCTAACCCTAAATCCTAACCCTAACCCGAACCCTAACCCTAACCCGAAACCTAACCCTAACCCGAACACTAACCCTAACCCTAACCCGAACCCTAACCCTAACCCTAACTCGAACACTAACCCTAACCCTTAACCGAACCCTAACCCTAACCCTAACCCTAACCCTAACCCTAACCCTAACCCGAACCCTAAACCTAAACCTAACCCTAACCCTAACCCTAACACTAACCCTAACCCTAACCCGAACCCTAACCCGAACCCTAACCCTAACCCTAACCCGAACCCGAACCCGAACCCGAACCTTCAACCGAAACCTAACCCTAACCCTAACCCGAACCCTAACCCTAACCCGAACCCGAAACCTAACCCTAACCCGAACCCTAACCCGAACCCTAAACCGAACCCTAAACCGAACCCTAACCCTAACCCTAAACCGAACCCTAACCCAAACCCTAACCCTAACCCTAACCCGAACCCTAACCCTAACCTTAAACCTAACCCTAACCCGAACCCTAACCCTAACCCTAACCCTAACCCTAACCCTAATCCGAACCCTAACCCTAACCCTAAACCGAACCCGAACCCTAAAACGAACCCGAAACCTAACCCGAAATCTAACAATAACCCTAACCCGAACCCTAACCCTAACCCGAACCCAAACCGAACCCTAACCCTAACCCTAACCCAAACCATAACCCGAACCCTAACCCGAACCCTAAACCTTAACCTAACCCGAGCCCTAAACCTAACCCTAACCCGAACCCTAACCCTAACCCTAACACAAACCCTAACCTGAACCCTAAACCTAACTCTAACCCTAACCCTAACCCTAACCCCTAACCCTAAACCTAACCCTAACCCTAACCCTAACCCTAAATCCTAACTCTAACCCGAACCCTAACCCTAACCCTAACCCTAACCCTAACTCGAACCCTAACCCTAACCCTAACCCGAACCCTAACCCTAACCCTAACCCGAACCCTAACCCGAACCCTAACCCTAACCCTAACCCTAACCCTAACCCTAACCCTAACCCGAACCCTAACCCTAAACCTACCCGGAACCCTAACGCTAACCCTAACCCGAACCCGAACCCTAACCCCTTACCCTAATCCTAACCCTAACCCGAACCCTAACCCGAACCCTAACCCTAACCCTAACCCCGAACCCGAACCCTCACCCTAACCCTAACCCTAACCCGAACGCTAACCCGAAACCTCACCCGAACCCCAACCCTAACCCTAACCCGAACCCGAAACCTAACCCTAACCCTAAACCGAAACCTTATCCTAACCCGAAACCTAACCCTAACCCTAAACCTAACCCGTACCCTAACCCTAACCCTAACCCGACCACTAACCCGAACCCTAACACGAACCCTAACCCTAACCCTAACCCTAACCCGAACCCTAACCCTAACCCTAACCCGAACCCTAACCCTAACCCGAAACCTAACCCTAACCCTAATCCTAACCCGAACCCTAACCCTAACCCGAACCCGAAACCTAACCCTAACCCGAATCCTAACCCGAACACAACCCTAACCCGAACCCTCACCCTAACCCGAACCCTAACCCTAAACCTAACCCTAACCCTAACCCTAAACCTAACCCTAACCCTAACCCGAACCCTAACCCGAACCCTAACCCTAACACTAACCCTAACCCTAACCCTAACCCTAAACCTAACCCTAACCCTAACCCGAACCCTAACCCGAACCCTAACCCTAACCCTAACCCGAACACTAACCCTAACCCTAACCCTAACCCCTAACCCTAACCCGAACCCTAACCCTAACTCGAACACTAACCCTAACCCTAACCCGAACCCTAACCCTAACCCTAACCCTAACCCTAACCCGAACCCTAACCCTAAACCTAACCCTAACCCTAACCCTAACACTAACCCTAACCCTAACCCGAACCCTAACCCGAACCCTAACCCTAACCCGAACCCTAACCCGAACCCTAACCCGAACCCGAACCCGAACCCGAACCCTAATCCGAACCCTAACCCTAACCCTAACCCGAACCCGAACCCTAACACGAACCCGAACCCTAACCCGAACCCTAACACTAACCCTAACCTGAACCCTAACCCTACACCCGAACCCTAACCTGAACCCTAAACCTAACCCTAACCCGAACCCTAACCCGAAACCTAACACGAAACCTAACCCTAACCCTAACCCGAGCCCTAACCCTAACCCTAACCTGAACCCTAACCCTAACCCGAACCCTAACCTGAACCCTAAACCTAACACTAACCCTAACCCGAACCCGAACCCTAACCCTAACTCTAACTCTAACCCTAAACCTAACCCTAAACCGAAACCTAACCCTAACCCTAACCCGAACCCTAACCCTAACCCTAACCTGAACCCTAACCCTAACCCTAACCCTAACCCTAACCCGAACCCTAACCCTAACTCTAACTCTAACCCTAAACCTAACCCTAACCCGAAACCTAACCCTAACCCTAAACCGAACCCTAAACCGAACGCTAACCCGAACCCTAACCCTAACCCTAACCTTAACCATAACCCGAACCCTAACCCTAACCCGAACCCTAAACCGAAACCTAACCCTAACCCTAAACCGAACCGTAACCCGAACACTAACCCGAACCCTAACACTAACCCGAACCCTAACCCGAACCCTAACCCTAACCTTAACCCTAACCCTAACCAGTACCCTAACCCGAACCCTAACCCTAAACCTAAACCTAACCCTAATCCGAACCCTAACCCTAACCCTAACCCGAACCCTAAACCGAACCCTAAACCTAACCCTAACCCTAACCCTAACCCGAACCCTAACCCTAAATCTAACCCGAAACCGAACGCTAACCCGAACCCGAACCCTAACCCGAAACCTAACCCTAACCCTAACGCGAACCCTAACCCTAACCCTAACCCTAAACCGAACCCTAACCATAACCAGAACGCTAACCCGAATCCTAACCCGAACCCCAACCCTAACCCTAACCCGAACCCGAACCCTAACCCTAACCCTAACCCGACCCCTAATCCTAACCCGAACCCTAACCCTAACCCTAACCCTAACCCGAACCCTAACCCTAACCCTAACCCGAACCCTAACACGAACCCTAACCCGAACCCGAAACCTAACCCTAACCCGAAACCTAACCCG
>JAVLSZ010000113.1:602500-605000 GCA_032313775.1 Urocyon cinereoargenteus | reverse complement strand
AACCCGAACCCTAACCCTAACCCTAAACCTAACCCTAATCCGAACCCTAACCCTAACCCTAACCCTAACCCTAACCCTAACCCTAAACCTAAGCCTAACCCGAACCCTAACCCGAACCCTAAACCTAACCCTAACCCTAACCCTAACCCGAACCCTAACCCTAAACCTAACCCGAACCCGAACGCTAACCCGAACCCGAACCCTAACCCGAAACCTAACCCTAACCCTAACCCGAACCCTAACCCTAACCCGAACCCTCACACGAACCCGAACCCGAACCCTAACCCGAAACCTAACCCGAAACCTAAACCGAACCCTAACCCGAATCCTAAAACTAACCCTAACCCGAACCCTAACCGGAACCCTAACCCTAACCCTAACCCGAAACCTAACCCTAAACCTAACCCAAACCCTAACCCGAACCCTAAACCTAACCCGATCCCTAACCCTACCCGAACCCGAAACCTAACCCTAACACGAAACTTAACCCGAACCCAACCCTAACCCGAACCCTAACCCTAACCCGAACCCTAACCCTAAACCTAACCCTAACCCTAACCCCAAGCCTAACCCGAACCCTAACCCGAACCCTAACCCGAACCCTAACCCTAACCCTAACCCTAACCCGAACCCTAACCCTAACCCGAACCCGAACCCTAACCCGAACCCGAACCCTAACCCGAACCCGAACCCTAACCCTAAACCTAACCCTAACCCTAACCCTAACCCTAACACTAACCCTAACCCTAACCCGAACCCTAACCCGAACCCTAACCCTAACCCGAACCCTAACCCTAACACTAACCCGAACCCGAAACCTAAACCAAAACCTAACCCTAACCCGAACCCGAACCCTAACCCTAACCCAAACCCGAACCCTAACCCTAACCGGAACCCTAACCCGAACCCTAACCCGAACCCTAACCCGAACCCTAAACCGAACACTAACCCTAACCCGAACCCGAAACCTAACCCTAAACCGAAACCTAACCGGAACCCAACCCCAACCCGCACCCTAACCCCTAACCCGAACCCTAACCCTAACCTTAACCCGAACCCTAAACATAACCTAACCCTAACCCTAACCCGAACCCTAACCCGAACCCTACCCCTAACCCTAATCCGAAACCTAACCCTAACCCTAACCCTAACCCTAACCCGAACCCGAACCCTAACCCTAACCCATACCTAACCCGAACCCTAACCCTAACCCTAACCCCTAACCCGAACCCTAACCCTAACCTTAACCCGAACCCTAACCATAACCTAACCCGAACCCTAACCCTAACCCTAACCCGAATGCTAACCCTAACACGAACCCTAACCCGAACCCTAACCCGAACCCTAACCCGAACCCTAACCCTAAATGTAACCCTAACCATAACCCCTAAACCTAACCCTAAACCGAAACCTAATCCTAACCCGAACCCTAACCCTAAACCTAACCCGAACCCTAACCCTAAACCTAACCCGAACCCTAACCGTAACCCGAACCCTAACCCTAACCCGAACCCTAACACGAACCCGAACCCGAACCCTAACCCTTACCCGAACCCTAACACGAACCCGAACCCGTACCCTAACCCGAAACCTAACCCGAAACCTAAACCGAAACCTAACCCGAATCCTAACCCTAACCCTAACCCGAACCCTAACCCTAACCCGAACCCTAACCCGAACCCTAACCCGAACCCTAACCCGATGCCTAAACCGAACCCTAACCCTAACCCTAACCCGAACCCTAACACGAAACCTAACCCTAACCCTAACCCGAACCCTAACCCTAACCTTAAACCTAACCCTAACCCGAACCCTAACCCTAACCCTAACCCTAACCCTAACGCGAACCCTAACCCTAACCCTAACCCTAATCGGAACCCTAACCCTAACCCTAAACCGAACCCGAACCCTAACACGAACCCGAAC
The DNA here is from genome assembly GCA_032313775.1 of Urocyon cinereoargenteus. NCBI lineage: Eukaryota > Metazoa > Chordata > Mammalia > Carnivora > Canidae > Urocyon > Urocyon cinereoargenteus. The sequence goes on along the minus strand of JAVLSZ010000113.1, from coordinate 603,074 downwards.
CGTAACCCGAACTCTAACACTAACCCTAACCCGAACCCTTACCCTAACCCGAACCCAACCCGAACCCTAACCCTAACCCTAACCCTAACCCGAACCCTAACCCTAACCTTAAACCTAACCCTAACCCGAACCCTAACCCTAACCCTAACACTAACCCTAAAGCGAACCCTAACCCTAACCCTAACCCTAACCCTAATCCGAACCCTAACCCTAAACCTAAACCGAACCTGAACCCTAACACGAACCCGAACCCTAACCCGAAATCTAACACTAACCCTAACCCTAACCCTTACCCTAACCCGAGCCCTAACCTTAACCCTAACCCGAACCCTAACCCGAACCCTACCCCTAACCCTAATCCGAACCCTAACCCTAACCCTAACTCTAACCCTAACCCGAACCCGAACCCTAACCCTAACCCTAAACCTAACCCGAACCCTAACCCTAACCCTAACCCCTAACCCGAACCCTAACCCTAACCTTAACCCGAACCCTAACCATAACCTAACCCGAACCCTAACCCTAACCCTAACCCGAATGCTAACCCTAACACGAACCCTAACCCGAACCCTAA
>JAVLSZ010000113.1:587500-590000 GCA_032313775.1 Urocyon cinereoargenteus | reverse complement strand
AACCCTAACCCAAACCCTAACCCGAACCCTAAACCTAACCCTAACCCGACCCCTAACCCGAACCCTAACACGAACCCTAACCCTAAACCTAACCCTAACCCGAACCCTAACCCTAACCCTAACCCGAACCCTAACCCTAACCCGAACCCTAACCCTAACCCTAAACCGAACCCTAACCCTAACCCGAACCCGAAACCTAACCCTAACCCGAAACCTAACCCGAACCCAACCCTAACCCGAACCCTAACACTAAACCGAACCCTAACCCTAAACCTAACCCTAACCCTAACGCTAAACCTAACCCTAACCCTAACCCGAACCCTAACCCGAACCCTAACCCTAAACCTAACCCTAACCCGAAACCTAACCCTAACACGAACCCGAACCCGAACCCTAACCCGAACCCGAACCCTAACCCGAACCCTAACCCTAACCCTAACCCGAACCCTAACCCTAACCCTAACCCTAAAATCTAACCCTACCCCGAACCCTAACCCTAAACCGAAACCTAAACCTAACCCTAACCCGAACACTAACCCTAACCCTAACCCGAACCCTAACCCTAACCCTAACCCGAACCCTAACCCGAACCCCAAACCGAACCCTAAACCGAACCCGAACCCTAACCCTAACCCGAAACCTAATCCTAACCCGAACCCTAACCCTAACCCTAACCCAAACCCTAACCCGAACCCTAAACCTAACCCTAACCCGAACCCTAACCCGAACCCTAACACGAACCCGAACCCTAAACCTAACCCTAACCCGAACCCTAACCCTAACCCTAACCCGAACCCTAACCCTAACCCGAACCCTAACCCTAACACTAAACCGAACCCTAACCCTAACCCGAACCCGAAACCTAACCCTAACCCGAAACCTAACCCGTACCCAACCCTAACCCGAACCCTAACCCTAACCCGAACCCTAACACTAAACCTAACCCTAACCCTAAACCTAAACCTAACCCTAAACCTAACCCGAACCCTAACCCGAACCCTAACCCTAACCCTAACCCAAACCCTAACCCGAACCCTAACCCTAACCCTAACCCTAACCCTAACCCTCACCCTAACCCTAACCTGAACCCTAACCCTAACCCTAAACCTAACCCTAACCCGAACCCTAACCCTAACTCTAACTCTAACCCTAAACCTAACCCTAACCCGAAACCTAACCCTAACCCTATACCGAACCCTAAACCGAATGCTAACCCGAACCCTAACCCTAACCCTAACCCTAACCATAACCCGAACCCTAACCCTAACCCGAACCCTAACCCGAACCCTAACCCTAACCCTAACCCGAACCCTAACCCGAACACTAACCCGAACCCTAACACTAACCCGTACCCTAACCCGAACCCTAACCCTAACCCTAACCCTAACCCTAAACCTAAGCCTAACCCGAACCCTAACCCGAACCCTAAACCTAACCCTAACCCTAACCCTAACCCGAACCCTAACCCTAAACCTAACCCGAACCCGAACGCTAACCCGAACCCGAACCCTAACCCGAAACCTAACCCTAACCCTAACCCGAACCCTAACCCTAACCCGAACCCTCACACGAACCCGAACCCGAACCCTAACCCGAACCTAACCCGAAACCTAAACTGAACCCTAACCCGAATCCTAAAACTAACCCTAACCCGAACCCTAACCGGAACCCTAACCCTAACCCTAACCCGAAACCTAACCCTAAACCTAACCCAAACCCTAACCCGAACCCTAACCCTAACCCTAACCCCAACCCTAACCCGAACCCTAAACCTAACCCTAACCCGAAACCTAACCCGAACCCAACCCTAACCCGAACCCTAACACTAACCCGAACCCTAACCCTAAACCTAACCCTAAACCTAAACCTAACCCGATCCCTAACCCTACCCGAACCCGAAACCTAACCCTAACACGAAACTTAACCCGAACCCAACCCTAACCCGAACCCTAACCCTAACCCGAACCCTAACCCTAAACCTAACCCTAACCCTAACCCCAAGCCTAACCCGAACCCTAACCCGAACCCTAACCCGAACCCTAACCCTAACCCTAACCCTAACCCGAACCCTAACCCTAACCCGAACCCGAACCCTAATCCGAACCCGAACCCTAACCCGAACCCGAACCCTAACCCTAAACCTAACCCTAACCCTAACCCTAACCCTAACACTAACCCTAACCCTAACCCGAACCCTAACCCGAACCCTAACCCTAACACGAACCCTAACCCTAACCCTAACCCGAACCCGAAACCTAAACCAAAACCTAACCCTAACCCGAACCCGAACCCTAACCCTAACCCAAACCCGAACCCTAACCCTAACCGGAACCCTAACCCGAACCCTAACCCGAACCCTAACCCGAACCCTAAACCGAACACTAACCCTAACCCGAACCCGAAACCTAACCCTAAACCGAAACCTAACCCGAACCCAACCCCAACCCGAACCCTAACCCTAACCCGAACCCTAACCCTAACCCTAACCCTAACCCGAAAC
>JAVLSZ010000113.1:580000-582500 GCA_032313775.1 Urocyon cinereoargenteus | reverse complement strand
CCCGAACCCTAACCCGAACACTAACCCTAACCCTAACCCTAACCCTAACCCGAACCCTAACCCTAAACCTACCCGGAACCCTAACGCTAACCCTAACCCGAACCCGAACCCTAACCCCTTACCCTAATCCTAACCCTAACCCGAACCCTAACCCGAACCCTAACCCTAACCCTAACCCCGAACCCGAACCCTCACCCTAACCCTAACCCTAACCCGAACGCTAACCCGAAACCTCACCCGAACCCCAACCCTAACCCTAACCCGAACCCGAAACCTAACCCTAACCCTAAACCGAAACCTAATCCTAACCCGAAACGTAACCCTAACCCTAAACCTAACCCGTACCCTAACCCTAACCCTAACCCGAACCCTATCCCGAACCCTAACACGAACCCTAACCCTAACCCTAACCCTAACCCGAACCCTAACCCTAACCCTAACCCGAACCCTAACCCTAACCCGAAACCTAACCCTAACCCTAATCCTAACCCGAAACCTAACCCTAACCCGAACCCGAAACCTAACCCTAACCCGAATCCTAACCCGAACACAACCCTAACCCGAACCCTAACCCTAACCCGAACCCTAACCCTAAACCTAACCCTAACCCTAACCCTAAACCTAACCCTAACCCTAACCCGAACCCTAACCCGAACCCTAACCCTAACACTAACCCTAACCCTAACCCTAACCCTAAAACTAACCCTAACCCTAACCCGAACCCTAACCCGAACCCTAACCCTAACCCTAACCCGAACACTAACCCTAACCCTAACCCTAACCCTAACCCCTAACCCTAACCCGAACCCTAACCCTAACTCGAACACTAACCCTAACCCTAACCCGAACCCTAACCCTAACCCTAACCCTAACCCGAACCCTAACCCTAAACCTAACCCTAACCCTAACCCTAACACTAACCCTAACCCTAACCCGAACCCTAACCCGAACCCTAACCCTAACCCGAACCCTAACCCGAACCCTAACCCGAACCCGAACCCGAACCCGAACCCTAATCCGAACCCTAACCCTAACCTTAAACCGAACCCGAACCCTAACACGAACCCGAACCCTAACCCGAACCCTAACACTAACCCTAACCTGAACCCTAACCCTACACCCGAACCCTAACCCGAACCCTAAACCTAACCCTAACCCGAACCCTAACCCGAAACCTAACACGAAACCTAACCCTAACCCTAACCCGAGCCCTAACCCTAACCCTAACCTGAACCCTAACCCTAACCCGAACCCTAACCTGAACCCTAAACCTAACCCTAACCCTAACCCGAACCCGAACCCTAACCCTAACTCTAACTCTAACCCTAAACCTAACCCTAAACCGAAACCTAACCCTAACCCTAACCCGAACCCTAACCCTAACCCTAACCTGAACCCTAACCCTAACCCTAACCCTAACCCTAACCCGAACCCTAACCCTAACTCTAACTCTAACCCTAAACCTAACCCTAACCCGAAACCTAACCCTAACACTAAACCGAACCCTAAACCGAACGCTAACCCGAAACCTAACCCTAACCCTAACCTTAACCATAACCCGAACCCTAACCCTAACCCGAACCCTAAACCGAAACCTAACCCTAACCCTAAACCGAACCGTAACCCGAACACTAACCCGAACCCTAACACTAACCCGAACCCTAACCCGAACCCTAACCCTAACCTTAACCCTAACCCTAACCAGTACCCTAACCCGAACCCTAACCCTAAACCTAAACCTAACCCTAATCCGAACCCTAACCCTAACCCTAACCCGAACCCTAAACCGAACCCTAAACCTAACCCTAACCCTAACCCTAACCCGAACCCTAACCCTAAATCTAACCCGAAACCGAACGCTAACCCGAACCCGAACCCTAACCCGAAACCTAACCCTAACCCTAACGCGAACCCTAACCCTAACCCTAACCCTAACCCGAACCCTAACCATAACCAGAACGCTAACCCGAACCCTAACCCGAACCCCAACCCTAACCCTAACCCGAACCCGAACCCTAACCCTAACCCTAACCCGACCCCTAATCCTAACCCGAACCCTAACCCTAACCCTAACCCTAACCCGAACCCTAAACCTAACCCTAACCCGAACACTAACACGAACCCTAACCCGAACCCGAAACCTAACCCTAACCCGAAACCTAACCCGAACCCAACCCTAACCCGAACCCTAACCCTAACCCGAACCCTAACCCTAAACCTAACCCTAAACCTAAACCTAACCCGAACCCTAACCCTACCCGAACCCGAAACCTAACCCTAACCCGAAACCTAACCCGAACCCAACCCTAACCCGAACCCTAACCCTAACCCGAACCCTAACCCTAAACCTAACCCTAACCCTAACCCGAAGCCTAACCCGAAGCCTAACCCGAACCCTAACCCGAACCCTAACCCTAACCCTAACCCTAACCCGAACCCTAACCCTAACCCGAACCCAAACCCTAACCCGAACCTGAACCCTAACCCAAACCCGAACCCT
>JAVLSZ010000113.1:545000-560000 GCA_032313775.1 Urocyon cinereoargenteus | reverse complement strand
AACCCTAACCGTAACCCAAACCCTAAACTGAACCCTAAACCTAACCCTAACACTAACCCTAACCCTAACCCCTAACACTCACCCTAACCCTAACCCTAACCCTAACCCTAAATCCTAACCCTAACCCTAACACTAAACCTAACTCGAACCCTAACCCTAACCCTAGCCGAACCCTAACCCTAACCCTAACCCGAACCCTAACCCAAAACCTAACACTAACCCTAACACTAAACCGAACCCTAACCCTAACCCTACCCGGAACCCTAACCCTAACCCTAACCCGAACCCGAACCCTAACCCCTTACCCTAATCCTAACCCTAACCCGAACCCTAACCCGAACCCTAACCCTAACCCCGAACCCGAACCCTAACCCTAACCCTAACCCTAACCCGAACGCTAACGCGAACCCTAACCCGAACCCCAAACCTAACCCTAAACCGAACCCGAACACAAACCCTAACCCGAAACCTAATCCTAACCCGAACCCTAACCCTAACCCTAACCCAAACCCTAACCCGAACCCTAAACCTAACCCTAACCCGATCCCTAACCCGAACCCTAACACGAACCCTAACCCTAAACCTAACCCTAACCCGAACCCTAACCCTAACCCTAACCCGAACCCTAACCCTAACCCGAACCCTAACCCTAACACTAAACCGAACCCTAACCCTAACCCGAACCCGAAACCTAACCCTAACACGAAACCTAACCCGAACCCAACCCTAACCCGAACCCTAACCCTAACCCGAACCCTAACCCTAAACCTAACCCTAACCCTAACACTAAACCTAACCCTAACCCTAACCCGAACCTTAACCCGAACCCTAAACCTAACCCTAACCCAAACCCTAACCCGAACCCTAACCCTAACCCTAACCCGAACCCGAACCCTAATCCCAACCCGAACCCTAAACCGAACCCTAACCCTACCCTATCCCGAACCCTAACCCTAACCCTAACCCTAAAACCTAACCCTAACTTGAACCCTAACCCTAACCCGAAACCTAACCCTAACCCTAACCCGAACACTAACCCTAACCCTAACCCGAACCCTAACCCTAACACTAACTCGAACACTAACCCTAACCCTTAACCGAACCCTAACCCTAAACCTAACACTAACCCTAACCCTAACCCGAACCCTAAACCTAAACCTAACCCTAACCCTAACCCTAACACTAACCCTAACCCTAACCCGAACCCTAACCCGAACCCTAACCCTAACCCTAACCCTAACCCGAACCCGAACCCGAACCTTCAACCGAAACCTAACCCTAACCCTAACCCGAAACCTAACCCTAACCCGAACCCGAACCCTAACCCTAACCCGAACCCTAACCCGAACCCTAACGCGAACCCTAACCCGAACCCTAAACCGAACCCTAACCCTAACCCTAACCCGAACCCTAACCCTAACCCTAACCCGAACCCTAACCCTAACATTAAACCTAACCCTAACCCGAACCCTAACCCTAACCCTAACCGTAACCCTAACGCGAATTCTAACCCTAACCCTAACCCGAACCCTAACCCTAACCCGAACCTTAACACTAACCCTAACCCTAACCCGAACCCTAAGCCGAACCCTAACCCTAACCCTAACCCTAACCCGAACCACAACCCTAACCCTAACCCTAACCCTAACCCTAACCCTAATCCGAACCCTAACCCTAACCCTAAACCGAACCCGAACCCTAAAACGAACCCGAAACATAACCCGAAATCTAACACTAACCCTAACCCGAACCCTAACCCTAACCCGAACCCAACCCGAACCCTAACCCTAACCCTAACCCAAACCATAACCCGAACCCTAACCCGAACCCTAACCCTTACCCTAACCCGAGCCCTAAACCTAACCCTAACCCGAACCCTAACCCTAACCCTAACACAAACCCTAACCTGAACCCTAAACCTAACTCTAACACTAACCCTAACCCTAACCCCTAACCCTAACCCTAACCCTAACCCTAACCCTAAATCCTAACTCTAACCCGAACCCTAACCCTAACCCTAACCCTAACCCTAACCCTAACCCTAACTCGAAGCCTAACCCTAACCCTAACACGAACCCTAACCCTAACCCTAACCCGAACCCTAACCCGAACCCTAACCCTAACCCTAACCCTAACCCTAACCCGAACCCTAACCCTAACCCTACCCGGAACCCTAACGCTATCCCTAACCCGAACCCGAACCCTAACCCCTTACCCTAATCCTAACCCTAACCCGAACCCTAACCCGAACCCTAACCCTAACCCTAACCCCGAACCCGAACCCTCACCCTAACCCTAACCCTAACCCGAACGCTAACCCGAACCCTCACCCGAACCCCAACCCTAACCCTAACCCTAACCCGAACCCTAACCCTAACCCGAAACCTAACCCTAACCCTAATCCTAACCCGAACCCTAACCCTAACCCGAACCCGAAACCTAACCCTAACCCGAATCCTAACCCGAACCCAACCCTAACCCGAACCATAACCTTAACCCGAACCCTAACCCTAAACCTAACCCTAACCCTAACCCTAAACCTAAACCTAACCCTAACCCGAACCCTAACCCGAACCCTAACCCTAACACTAACCCTAACCCTAACCCTAACCTTAAACCTAACCCTAACCCTAACCCGAACCCTAACCCGAACCCTAACCCTAACCCTAACCCGAACACTAACCCTAACCCTAACCCTAACCCTAACCCCTAACCCTAACCCGAACCCTAACCCTAACTCGAACACTAACCCTAACCCTAACCCGAACCCTAACCCTAACCCTAACCCTAACCCTAAACCGAACCCTAACCCTAAACCTAACCCTAACCCTAACCCTAACACTAACCCTAACCCTAACCCGAACCCTAACCCGAACCCTAACCCTAACCCGAACACTAACCCGAACCCTAACCCGAACCCGAACCCGAACCAGAACCCTAATCCGAACCCTAACCCTAACCCTAAACCGAACCCGAACCCTAACACGAACCCGACCCCTAACCCGAACCCTAACACTAACCCTAACCTGAACCCTAACCCTACACCCGAACCCTAACCCGAACCCTAAACCTAACCCTAACCCGAACCCTAACCCGAACCCTAACCCGAAACCTAAACCTAACCCTAACCCGAGCCCTAACCCTAACCCTAACCTGAACCCTAACCCTAACACGAACCCTAACCCGAACCCTAACCTGAACCCTAAACCTAACCCTAACCCTAACCCGAACCCGAACCCTAACCCTAACTCTAACTCTAACCCTAAACCTAACCCTAAACCAAAACCTAACCCTAACCCTAACCCGAACCCTAACCCGAACCCTAACCCGAACCCTAACCCTAACCCTATCCCGAGCCCTAACCCTAACTCTAACCTGAACCCTAACCCTAACCCGAACCCTAACCCTAACCCTAACCTGAACCCTAACCCTAACCCTAACCCTAACCCTAAGCCGAACCCTAACCCTAACTCTAACTCTAACCCTAAACCTAACCCTAACCCGAAACATAACCCTAACCCTAAACCGAAACCTAAACCGAACGCTAACCCGAACCCTAACCCTAACCCTAACCCTAACCATAACCCGAACCCTAACCCTAACCCGAACCCTAACCCGAAACCTAACCCTAACCCTAACCCAAACCCTAATCCGAACACTAACCCGAACCCTAACACTAACCCGAACCCTAACCCGAACCCTAAACCTAACCTTAACCCTAACCCTAACCAGTACCCTAACCCGAACCCTAACCCTAACCCTAAACCTAACCCTAATCCGAACCCTAACCCTAACCCTAACCCTAACCCTAACCCTAACCCGAACCCTAACCCGAACCCTAAACCTAACCCTAACCCTACCCTAACCCGAACCCTAACCCTAAACCTAACCCGAAACCGAACGCTAACCCGAACCGGAACCCTAACCCGAAACCTAACCCTAAACCTAACCCGAACCCTAACCCTAACCCGAACCCTCACACGAACCCGAACCCGAACCTTAACCCGAAACCTAACCCGAACCCTAAACCGAACCCTAACCGGAATCCTAACACTAACCCTGACCCGAACCCTAACCGGAACCCTAACCCTAACCCTAACCCGAAACCTAACCCTAACCCTAACCCAAACCCTATCGAACCCTAACCCTAACCCTAACCCCAACCCTAACCCGAACCCTAACCCTAACCCTAACCCTAACCCGAACCCTAACCCTAACCAGAACGCTAACCCGAACCCTAACCCGAACCCCAACCCTAACCCTAACCCGAACCCGAACCCTAAACCTAACCCTAACCCGACCCCTAATCCTAACCCGAACCCTAACCCTAACCCTAACCCTAACCCGAACCCTAACTCTAACCCTAACCCGAACCCTAACACGAACCCTAACCCGAACCCGAAACCTAAACCTAACCCGAAACCTAACCCGAACCCAACCCTAACTCGAACCCTAACCCTAACCCGAACCCTAACCCTAAACCTAACCCTAAACCTAAACCTAACCCAAACCCTAACCCTACCCGAACCCGAAACCTAACCCTAACCCGAAACCTAACCCGAACCCAACCCTAACCCGAACCCTAAAGCTAACCCGAACCCTAACCCTAAACCTAACCCTAACCCTAATCCGAAGCCTAACCCGAACCCTAACCCGAACCCTAACCCGAACCCTAAACCGAACCCTAACCCTAACCCTAACCCGAACCCTAACCCGAACCCTAACCCGAACCCTAACCCGAACCCTAACCCTAACCCTAAACCTAACCCTAACCCGAAACCTAACCCTAACCCTAACCCTAACCCGAAAACTAACACTAACCCTAACAAAAACCCTAACCCCTAACCCTAACGCGAACCCGAACCCTAACCCGAACCCGAACCCTAAACCTAACTCGAACCAGAACCCTAACCCTAACCCGAACCCGAACCCGAACCCGAACCCTAACCCTAAACCGAACCCTAACCCGAACCCTAACCCTAACCCTAACCCTAACCCGAACCCTAACCCGAACCCTAACCCTAACCCTAACCCGAACCCTAACCCTAACCCTAACCTTAAATCCTAACTCTAACCCGAACCCTAACCCTAACCCTAAACCGAACCCGAACCCTAACACGAACCCGAACCCTAACCCGAACTCTAACACTAACCCTAACCCTAACCCTTACCCTACCCGAGCCCTAACCTTAACCCTAACCCGAACCCTAACCCTAACCGTAACCCAAACCCTAAACTGAACCCTAAACCTAACCCTAACACTAACCCTAACCCTAACCCCTAACACTCACCCTAACCCTAACCCTAACCCTAACCCTAAATCCTAACCCTAACCCTAACACTAAACCTAACTCGAACCCTAACCCTAACCCTAGCCGAACCCTAACCCTAACCCTAACCCGAACCCTAACCCAAAACCTAACACTAACCCTAACACTAAACCGAACCCTAACCCTAACCCTACCCGGAACCCTAACCCTAACCCTAACCCGAACCCGAACCCTAACCCCTTACCCTAATCCTAACCCTAACCCGAACCCTAACCCGAACCCTAACCCTAACCCCGAACCCGAACCCTAACCCTAACCCTAACCCTAAACCGAACGCTAACGCGAACCCTAACCCGAACCCCAAACCTAACCCTAAACCGAACCCGAACACTAACCCTAACCCGAAACCTAATCCTAACCCGAACCCTAACCCTAACCCTAACCCAAACCCTAACCCGAACCCTAAACCTAACCCTAACCCGATCCCTAACCCGAACCCTAACACGAACCCTAACCCTAAACCTAACCCTAACCCGAACCCTAACCCTAACCCTAACCCGAACCCTAACCCTAACCCGAACCCTAACCCTAACACTAAACCGAACCCTAACCCTAACCCGAACCCGAAACCTAACCCTAACACGAAACCTAACCCGAACCCAACCCTAACCCGAACCCTAACCCTAACCCGAACCCTAACCCTAAACCTAACCCTAACCCTAACACTAAACCTAACCCTAACCCTAACCCGAACCTTAACCCGAACCCTAAACCTAACCCTAACCCAAACCCTAACCCGAACCCTAACCCTAACCCTAACCCGAACCCGAACCCTAATCCCAACCCGAACCCTAAACCGAACCCTAACCCTACCCTATCCCGAACCCTAACCCTAACCCTAACCCTAAAACCTAACCCTAACTCGAACCCTAACCCTAACCCGAAACCTAACCCTAACCCTAACCCGAACACTAACCCTAACCCTAACCCGAACCCTAACCCTAACACTAACTCGAACACTAACCCTAACCCTTAACCGAACCCTAACCCTAAACCTAACACTAACCCTAACCCTAACCCGAACCCTAAACCTAAACCTAACCCTAACCCTAACCCTAACACTAACCCTAACCCTAACCCGAACCCTAACCCGAACCCTAACCCTAACCCTAACCCTAACCCGAACCCGAACCCGAAACTTCAACCGAAACCTAACCCTAACCCTAACCCGAAACCTAACCCTAACCCGAACCCGAACCCTAACCCTAACCCGAACCCTAACCCGAACCCTAACGCGAACCCTAACCCGAACCCTAAACCGAACCCTAACCCTAACCCTAACCCGAACCCTAACCCGAACCCTAACCCTAACCCTAACCCGAACCCTAACCCTAACATTAAACCTAACCCTAACCCGAACCCTAACCCTAACCCTAACCGTAACCCTAACGCGAATTCTAACCCTAACCCTAACCCGAACCCTAACCCTAACCCGAACCTTAACACTAACCCTAACCCTAACCCGAACCCTAAGCCGAACCCTAACCCTAACCCTAACCCTATCCCGAACCACAACCCTAACCCTAACCCTAACCCTAACCCTAATCCGAACCCTAACCCTAACCCTAAACCGAACCCGAACCCTAAAACGAACCCGAAACATAACCCGAAATCTAACACTAACCCTAACCCGAACCCTAACCCTAACCCGAACCCAACCCGAACCCTAACCCTAACCCTAACCCAAACCATAACCCGAACCCTAACCCGAACCCTAACCCTTACCCTAACCCGAGCCCTAAACCTAACCCTAACCCGAACCCTAACCCTAACCCTAACACAAACCCTAACCTGAACCCTAAACCTAACTCTAACACTAACCCTAACCCTAACCCCTAACCCTAACCCTAACCCTAACCCTAACCCTAAATCCTAACTCTAACCCGAACCCTAACCCTAACCCTAACCCTAACCCTAACCCTAACCCTAACCCTAACTCGAAGCCTAACCCTAACCCTAACACGAACCCTAACCCTAACCCTAACCCGAACCCTAACCCGAACCCTAACCCTAACCCTAACCCTAACCCTAACCCGAACCCTAACCCTAACCCTACCCGGAACCCTAACGCTAACCCTAACCCGAACCCGAACCCTAACCCCTTACCCTAATCCTAACCCTAACCCGAACCCTAACCCGAACCCTAACCCTAACCCTAACCCCGAACCCGAACCCTCACCCTAACCCTAACCCTAACCCGAACGCTAACCCGAACCCTCACCCGAACCCCAACCCTAACCCTAACCCGAACCCGAAACCTAACCCTAACCCTAAACCGAACCCTAATCCTAACCCGAACCCTAACCCTAACCCTAAACCTAACCCGTACCCTAACCCTAACCCTAACCCGACCCCTAACCCGAACCCTAACACGAACCCTAACCCTAACCCTAACCCTAACCCGAACCCTAACCCTAACCCTAACCCGAACCCTAACCCTAACCCGAAACCTAACCCTAACCCTAATCCTAACCCGAACCCTAACCCTAACCCGAACCCGAAACCTAACCCTAACCCGAATCCTAACCCGAACCCAACCCTAACCCGAACCCTAACCTTAACCCGAACCCTAACCCTAAACCTAACCCTAACCCTAACCCTAAACCTAAACCTAACCCTAACCCGAACCCTAACCCGAACCCTAACCCTAACACTAACCCTAACACTAACCCTAACCTTAAACCTAACCCTAACCCTAACCCGAACCCTAACCCGAAACCTAACCCTAACCCTACCCCGAACACTAACCCTAACCCTAACCCTAACCCTAACCCCTAACCCTAACCCGAACCCTAACCCTAACTCGAACACTAACCCTAACCCTAACCCGAACCCTAACCCTAACCCTAACCCTAACCCTAAACCGAAACCTAACCCTAAACCTAACCCTAACCCTAACCCTAAATTCTAACCCTAACCCTAACACTAAACCAAACTCGAACCTTAACCCTAACCCTAACCCGAACACTAACCCGAACCCTAACCCGAACCCGAACCCGAACCAGAACCCTAATCCGAACCCTAACCCTAACCCTAAACCGAACCCGAACCCTAACACGAACCCGACCCCTAACCCGAACCCTAACACTAACCCTAACCTGAACCCTAACCCTACACCCGAACCCTAACCCGAACCCTAAACCTAACCCTAACCCGAACCCTAACCCGAACCCTAACCCGAAACCTAAACCTAACCCTAACCCGAGCCCTAACCCTAACCCTAACCTGAACCCTAACCCTAACACGAACCCTAACCCGAACCCTAACCTGAACCCTAAACCTAACCCTAACCCTAACCCGAACCCGAACCCTAACCCTAACTCTAACTCTAACCCTAAACCTAACCCTAAACCAAAACCTAACCCTAACCCTAACCCGAACCCTAACCCGAACCCTAACCCGAACCCTAACCCTAACCCTATCCCGAGCCCTAACCCTAACTCTAACCTGAACCCTAACCCTAACCCGAACCCTAACCCTAACCCTAACCTGAACCCTAACCCTAACCCTAACCCTAACCCTAAGCCGAACCCTAACCCTAACTCTAACTCTAACCCTAAACCTAACCCTAACCCGAAACATAACCCTAACCCTAAACCGAAACCTAAACCGAACGCTAACCCGAACCCTAACCCTAACCCTAACCCTAACCATAACCCGAACCCTAACCCTAACCCGAACCCTAACCCGAAACCTAACCCTAACCCTAACCCAAACCCTAATCCGAACACTAACCCGAACCCTAACACTAACCCGAACCCTAACCCGAACCCTAAACCTAACCTTAACCCTAACCCTAACCAGTACCCTAACCCGAACCCTAACCCTAACCCTAAACCTAACCCTAATCCGAACCCTAACCCTAACCCTAACCCTAACCCTAACCCTAACCCGAACCCTAACCCGAACCCTAAACCTAACCCTAACCCTACCCTAACCCGAACCCTAACCCTAAACCTAACCCGAAACCGAACGCTAACCCGAACCGGAACCCTAACCCGAAACCTAACCCTAAACCTAACCCGAACCCTAACCCTAACCCGAACCCTCACACGAACCCGAACCCGAACCTTAACCCGAAACCTAACCCGAACCCTAAACCGAACCCTAACCGGAATCCTAACACTAACCCTGACCCGAACCCTAACCGGAACCCTAACCCTAACCCTAACCCGAAACCTAACCCTAACCCTAACCCAAACCCTATCGAACCCTAACCCTAACCCTAACCCCAACCCTAACCCGAACCCTAACCCTAACCCTAACCCTAACCCGAACCCTAACCCTAACCAGAACGCTAACCCGAACCCTAACCCGAACCCCAACCCTAACCCTAACCCGAACCCGAACCCTAAACCTAACCCTAACCCGACCCCTAATCCTAACCCGAACCCTAACCCTAACCCTAACCCTAACCCGAACCCTAACTCTAACCCTAACCCGAACCCTAACACGAACCCTAACCCGAACCCGAAACCTAAACCTAACCCGAAACCTAACCCGAACCCAACCCTAACTCGAACCCTAACCCTAACCCGAACCCTAACCCTAAACCTAACCCTAAACCTAAACCTAACCCGAACCCTAACCCTACCCGAACCCGAAACCTAACCCTAACCCGAAACCTAACCCGAACCCAACCCTAACCCGAACCCTAAAGCTAACCCGAACCCTAACCCTAAACCTAACCCTAACCCTAATCCGAAGCCTAACCCGAACCCTAACCCGAACCCTAACCCGAACCCTAAACCGAACCCTAACCCTAACCCTAACCCGAACCCTAACCCGAACCCTAACCCGAACCCTAACCCGAACCCTAACCCTAACCCTAAACCTAACCCTAACCCGAAACCTAACCCTAACCCTAACCCTAACCCGAAAACTAACACTAACCCTAACAAAAACCCTAACCCCTAACCCTAACGCGAACCCGAACCCTAACCCGAACCCGAACCCTAAACCTAACTCGAACCAGAACCCTAACCCTAACCCGAACCCGAACCCGAACCCGAACCCTAACCCTAAACCGAACCCTAACCCGAACCCTAACCCTAACCCTAACCCTAACCCGAACCCTAACCCGAACCCTAACCCTAACCCTAACCCGAACCCTAACCCTAACCCTAACCTTAAATCCTAACTCTAACCCGAACCCTAACCCTAACCCTAAACCGAACCCGAACCCTAACACGAACCCGAACCCTAACCCGAACTCTAACACTAACCCTAACCCTAACCCTTACCCTACCCGAGCCCTAACCTTAACCCTAACCCGAACCCTAACCCTAACCGTAACCCAAACCCTAAACTGAACCCTAAACCTAACCCTAACACTAACCCTAACCCTAACCCCTAACACTCACCCTAACCCTAACCCTAACCCTAACCCTAAATCCTAACCCTAACCCTAACACTAAACCTAACTCGAACCCTAACCCTAACCCTAGCCGAACCCTAACCCTAACCCTAACCCGAACCCTAACCCAAAACCTAACACTAACCCTAACACTAAACCGAACCCTAACCCTAACCCTACCCGGAACCCTAACCCTAACCCTAACCCGAACCCGAACCCTAACCCCTTACCCTAATCCTAACCCTAACCCGAACCCTAACCCGAACCCTAACCCTAACCCCGAACCCGAACCCTAACCCTAACCCTAACCCTAAACCGAACGCTAACGCGAACCCTAACCCGAACCCCAAACCTAACCCTAAACCGAACCCGAACACTAACCCTAACCCGAAACCTAATCCTAACCCGAACCCTAACCCTAACCCTAACCCAAACCCTAACCCGAACCCTAAACCTAACCCTAACCCGATCCCTAACCCGAACCCTAACACGAACCCTAACCCTAAACCTAACCCTAACCCGAACCCTAACCCTAACCCTAACCCGAACCCTAACCCTAACCCGAACCCTAACCCTAACACTAAACCGAACCCTAACCCTAACCCGAACCCGAAACCTAACCCTAACACGAAACCTAACCCGAACCCAACCCTAACCCGAACCCTAACCCTAACCCGAACCCTAACCCTAAACCTAACCCTAACCCTAACACTAAACCTAACCCTAACCCTAACCCGAACCTTAACCCGAACCCTAAACCTAACCCTAACCCAAACCCTAACCCGAACCCTAACCCTAACCCTAACCCGAACCCGAACCCTAATCCCAACCCGAACCCTAAACCGAACCCTAACCCTACCCTATCCCGAACCCTAACCCTAACCCTAACCCTAAAACCTAACCCTAACTCGAACCCTAACCCTAACCCGAAACCTAACCCTAACCCTAACCCGAACACTAACCCTAACCCTAACCCGAACCCTAACCCTAACACTAACTCGAACACTAACCCTAACCCTTAA
Source organism: Urocyon cinereoargenteus (assembly GCA_032313775.1). Taxonomy (NCBI): domain Eukaryota; kingdom Metazoa; phylum Chordata; class Mammalia; order Carnivora; family Canidae; genus Urocyon; species Urocyon cinereoargenteus. The sequence goes on along the minus strand of JAVLSZ010000113.1, from coordinate 548,292 downwards.
CCGAACCCTAACCCTAAACCTAACACTAACCCTAACCCTAACCCGAACCCTAAACCTAAACCTAACCCTAACCCTAACCCTAACACTAACCCTAACCCTAACCCGAACCCTAACCCGAACCCTAACCCTAACCCTAACCCTAACCCGAACCCGAACCCGAAACTTCAACCGAAACCTAACCCTAACCCTAACCCGAAACCTAACCCTAACCCGAACCCGAACCCTAACCCTAACCCGAACCCTAACCCGAACCCTAACGCGAACCCTAACCCGAACCCTAAACCGAACCCTAACCCTAACCCTAACCCGAACCCTAACCCGAACCCTAACCCTAACCCTAACCCGAACCCTAACCCTAACATTAAACCTAACCCTAACCCGAACCCTAACCCTAACCCTAACCGTAACCCTAACGCGAATTCTAACCCTAACCCTAACCCGAACCCTAACCCTAACCCGAACCTTAACACTAACCCTAACCCTAACCCGAACCCTAAGCCGAACCCTAACCCTAACCCTAACCCTATCCCGAACCACAACCCTAACCCTAACCCTAACCCTAACCCTAATCCGAACCCTAACCCTAACCCTAAACCGAACCCGAACCCTAAAACGAACCCGAAACATAACCCGAAATCTAACACTAACCCTAACCCGAACCCTAACCCTAACCCGAACCCAACCCGAACCCTAACCCTAACCCTAACCCAAACCATAACCCGAACCCTAACCCGAACCCTAACCCTTACCCTAACCCGAGCCCTAAACCTAACCCTAACCCGAACCCTAACCCTAACCCTAACACAAACCCTAACCTGAACCCTAAACCTAACTCTAACACTAACCCTAACCCTAACCCCTAACCCTAACCCTAACCCTAACCCTAACCCTAAATCCTAACTCTAACCCGAACCCTAACCCTAACCCTAACCCTAACCCTAACCCTAACCCTAACCCTAACTCGAAGCCTAACCCTAACCCTAACACGAACCCTAACCCTAACCCTAACCCGAACCCTAACCCGAACCCTAACCCTAACCCTAACCCTAACCCTAACCCGAACCCTAACCCTAACCCTACCCGGAACCCTAACGCTAACCCTAACCCGAACCCGAACCCTAACCCCTTACCCTAATCCTAACCCTAACCCGAACCCTAACCCGAACCCTAACCCTAACCCTAACCCCGAACCCGAACCCTCACCCTAACCCTAACCCTAACCCGAACGCTAACCCGAACCCTCACCCGAACCCCAACCCTAACCCTAACCCGAACCCGAAACCTAACCCTAACCCTAAACCGAACCCTAATCCTAACCCGAACCCTAACCCTAACCCTAAACCTAACCCGTACCCTAACCCTAACCCTAACCCGACCCCTAACCCGAACCCTAACACGAACCCTAACCCTAACCCTAACCCTAACCCGAACCCTAACCCTAACCCTAACCCGAACCCTAACCCTAACCCGAAACCTAACCCTAACCCTAATCCTAACCCGAACCCTAACCCTAACCCGAACCCGAAACCTAACCCTAACCCGAATCCTAACCCGAACCCAACCCTAACCCGAACCCTAACCTTAACCCGAACCCTAACCCTAAACCTAACCCTAACCCTAACCCTAAACCTAAACCTAACCCTAACCCGAACCCTAACCCGAACCCTAACCCTAACACTAACCCTAACACTAACCCTAACCTTAAACCTAACCCTAACCCTAACCCGAACCCTAACCCGAAACCTAACCCTAACCCTACCCCGAACACTAACCCTAACCCTAACCCTAACCCTAACCCCTAACCCTAACCCGAACCCTAACCCTAACTCGAACACTAACCCTAACCCTAACCCGAACCCTAACCCTAACCCTAACCCTAACCCTAAACCGAAACCTAACCCTAAACCTAACCCTAACCCTAACCCTAACACTAACCCTAACCCTAACCCGAACCCTAACCCGAACCCTAACCCTAACCCGAACACTAACCCGAACCCTAACCCGAACCCGAACCCGAACCAGAACCCTAATCCGAACCCTAACCCTAACCCTAAACCGAACCCGAACCCTAACACGAACCCGACCCCTAACCCGAACCCTAACACTAACCCTAACCTGAACCCTAACCCTACACCCGAACCCTAACCCGAACCCTAAACCTAACCCTAACCCGAACCCTAACCCGAACCCTAACCCGAAACCTAAACCTAACCCTAACCCGAGCCCTAACCCTAACCCTAACCTGAACCCTAACCCTAACACGAACCCTAACCCGAACCCTAACCTGAACCCTAAACCTAACCCTAACCCTAACCCGAACCCGAACCCTAACCCTAACTCTAACTCTAACCCTAAACCTAACCCTAAACCAAAACCTAACCCTAACCCTAACCCGAACCCTAACCCGAACCCTAACCCGAACCCTAACCCTAACCCTATCCCGAGCCCTAACCCTAACTCTAACCTGAACCCTAACCCTAACCCGAACCCTAACCCTAACCCTAACCTGAACCCTAACCCTAACCCTAACCCTAACCCTAACCCTAAGCCGAACCCTAACCCTAACTCTAACTCTAACCCTAAACCTAACCCTAACCCGAAACATAACCCTAACCCTAAACCGAAACCTAAACCGAACGCTAACCCGAACCCTAACCCTAACCCTAACCCTAACCATAACCCGAACCCTAACCCTAACCCGAACCCTAACCCGAAACCTAACCCTAACCCTAACCCAAACCCTAATCCGAACACTAACCCGAACCCTAACACTAACCCGAACCCTAACCCGAACCCTAAACCTAACCTTAACCCTAACCCTAACCAGTACCCTAACCCGAACCCTAACCCTAACCCTAAACCTAACCCTAATCCGAACCCTAACCCTAACCCTAACCCTAACCCTAACCCTAACCCTAACCCGAACCCTAACCCGAACCCTAAACCTAACCCTAACCCTACCCTAACCCGAACCCTAACCCTAAACCTAACCCGAAACCGAACGCTAACCCGAACCGGAACCCTAACCCGAAACCTAACCCTAAACCTAACCCGGACCCTAACCCTAACCCGAACCCTCACACGAACCCGAACCCGAACCTTAACCCGAAACCTAACCCGAACCCTAAACCGAACCCTAACCGGAATCCTAACACTAACCCTGACCCGAACCCTAACCGGAACCCTAACCCTAACCCTAACCCGAAACCTAACCCTAACCCTAACCCAAACCCTATCGAACCCTAACCCTAACCCTAACCCCAACCCTAACCCGAACCCTAACCCTAACCCT
>JAVLSZ010000113.1:517500-525000 GCA_032313775.1 Urocyon cinereoargenteus | reverse complement strand
AACCCTAACCCGAACCCTAACCCTAACCCTAACCCGAACTCTAACCCTAACCCGAACCCGAAACCTAACCCTAAACCGAAACCTAACCCCAACCCATCCCCAACCCGAAACCTAACCCTAACCCGAACCCTAACCCTAACCCTAACCCGAACCTAAACCTAACCTGAACCTTAACCCTAAACCTAACCCGAACCCTAACCCGAACCCTAACCCTAACCCGAACCCGAACCCTAACCCTAAACCTAACCGTCACCCTATCCCTAACCCTAACCCTAACCCTAACCCGAACCCTAACCCGAACCCTAACCCTAAACCTAACCCTAACCCTAACCCGAACCCTAACCCTAACACTAACCGTAACCCTAAACCGAACCCTAACCCTAACCCGAACCCAAACCCGAACCCTAACCCTAACCCTAACCCGAACCCTAACCCTAACCCTAACCCCTAACACGAACCCTAACCCGAACCTAAACCCGAACCCTAAACATAACCTAACCCTAACCCTAACCCGAACCCTAAACCGAACCCTACCCCTAACCCTAATCCGAACCCTAACCCTAACCCTAACCCTAACCCGAACCCGAACCCTAACCCTAACCCTAAACCTAACCCGAACCCTAACCCTAACCCTAACCCCTAACCCGAAACCTAACCCTAACCTTAACCCGAACCCTAAACATAACCTAACCCGAACCCTAACCCTAACCCTAACCCGAATGCTAACCCTAACACGAACCCTAACCCGAACCCTAACCCGAACCCTAACCCGAACCCTAACCCTAACCCTAACCCGAACCCTAACCCTAAATGTAACCCTAACCATAACCCCTAAACCTAACCCTAAACCGAAACCTAATCCTAACCCGAACCCTAACCCTAAACCTAACCCGAACCCTAACCCTAAACCTAACCCGAACCCTAACCGTAACCCGAACCCTAACCCTAACCCGAACCCTAACACGAACCCGAACCCGTACCCTAACCCGAAACCTAACCCGAAACCTAAACCGAACCCTAACCCGAATCCTAACCCTAACCCTAACCCGAACCCTAACCCTAACCCGAACCCTAACCCGAACCCTAACCCGAACCCTAACCCGATGCCTAAACCGAACCCTAACCCTAACCCTAACCCGAACCCTAACCCGAAACCTAACCCTAACCCTAACCCGAACCCTAAACCTAACATTAAACCTAACCCTAACCCGAACCCTAACCCTAACCCTAACCCTAACCCTAACGCGAACCCTAACCCTAACCCTACCCCTAACCCTAATCCGAACCCTAACCCTAACCCTAAACCGAACCCGAACCCTAACACGAACCCGAACCCTAACCCGAACTCTAACACTAACCCTAACCCGAACCCTAACCCTAACCCGAACCCAACCCGAACCCTAACCCTAACCCTAACCCTAACCCGAACCCTAACCCTAACCTTAAACCTAACCCTAACCCGAACCCTAACCCTAACCCTAACACTAACCCTAACGCGAACCCTAACCCTAACCCTAACCCTAACCCTAATCCGAACCCTAACCCTAACCCTAAACCGAACCCGAACCCTAACACGAACCCGAACCCTAACCCGAACTCTAACACTAACCCTAACCCTAACCCTAAACCTAACCCGAGCCCTAACCTTAACCCTAACCCGAACCCTAACCCTAACCGTAACCCAAACCGTAACCTGAACCCTAAACCTAACCCTAACCCTAACCCTAACCCTAACCCTAACCCTAATCCGAACCCTAACCCTAACCCTAAACCGAACCCGAACCCTAACACGAACCCGAACCCTAACCCTAACCCTAACACTAACCCTAACGCGAACCCTAACCCTAACCCTAACCCTAACCCTAGCCGAACCCTAACCCTAACCCTAACCCGAACCCTAACCCGAAACCTAACCCTAACCCTAACCCTAAACCGAACCCTAACCCTAACCCTACCCGGAACCCTAACACTAACCCTAACCCTAACCCGAACCCTAACCCCTTACCCTAATCCTAACCCTAACCCGAACGCTAACCCGAACCCTAACCCTAACCCTAACCCCGAACCCGAACCCTAACCCTAACCCTAACCCTAACCCGAACGCTAACCCGAACCCTAACCCGAACCCCAAACCTAACCCTAAACCGAACCCGAACCCTAACCCTAACCCGAAACCTAATCCTAACCCGAACCCTAACCCTAACCCTAACCCAAACCCTAACCCGAACCCTAAACCTAACCCTAACCCGACCCCTATCCCGAACCCTAACACGAACCCTAACCCTAAACCTAACCCTAAACCGAACCCTAACCCTAACCCTAACCCAAACCCTAACCCTAACCCGAACCCTAACCCTAACACTAAACCGAACCCTAACCCTAACCCGAACCCGAAACCTAACCCTAACCCGAAACCTAATCCGAACCCAAACCTAACCCGAACCCTAACACTAACCCGAACCCTAACCCTAAACCTAACCCTGACCCTAACCCTAAACCTAACCCTAACCCTAACCCGAACCCTAACCCGAACCCTAACCCTAACCCTAACCCAAACCCTAACCCGAACCCTAACCCTAACCCTAACCCGAACCCGAACCCTAATCCCAACCCGAACCCTAACCCGAACCCTAACCCTAACCCTAACCCGAACCCTAACCCTAACCCTAAAACCTAACCCTAACCCGAACCCTAACCCTAACCCGAAACCTAACCCTAACCCTAACCCGAACACAAACCCTAACCCTAACCCGAACCCTAACCCTAACCCTAACTCGAACACTAACCCTAACCCTTAACCGAACCCTAACCCTAAACCTAACCCTAACCCTAACCCTAACCCGAACCCTAAACCTAAACCTAACCCTAACCCTAACCCTAACACTAACCCTAACCCTACCCGAACCCTAACCCGAACCCTAACCCTAACCGTAACCCTAACCCGAACCCGAACCCGAACCTTCAACCGAAACCTAACCCTAACCCTATTCCTAACCCGAACCCTAACCCTAACCCGAACCCGAACCCTAACCCTAACCCGAACCCTAACCCGAACCCTAACCCGAACCCTAACCCGAACCCTAAACTGAACCCTAACCCTAACCCTAACCCGAACCCTAACCCGAACCCTAACCCTAACCCTAACCCGAACCCTAACCCTAACCTTAAACCTAACCCTAACCCGAACCCTAACCCTAACCCTAACCCTAACCCTAACGCGAATTCTAACCCTAAACCTAACCCGAACCCTAACCCGAACCCTAACCCTAACCCGAACCTTAACACTAACCCTAACCCTAACCCGAACCCTAAGCCGAAACCTAAACCTAACCCTAACCCTAACCCGAATCACAACCCTAACCCTAACCCTAACCCTAACCCTAACCCTAATCCGAACCCTAACCCTAACCCTAAACCAAACCCGAACCCTAAAACGAACCCGAAACCTAACCTGAAATCTAACACTAACCCTAACCCGAACCCTAACACAAACCCTAACCTGAACCCTAAACCTAACTCTAACCCTAACCCTAACCCTAACCCCTAACCCTAACCCTAAACCTAACCCTAACCCTAACCCTAAATCCTAACTCTAACCCGAACCCTAAACCTAACCCTAACCCTAACCCTAACCCTAACTCGAACCCTAACCCTAACCCTAACCCGAACCCTAACCCTAACCCTAACCCGAACCCTAACCCGAACCCTAAACCTAACGCTAACCCTAACCCTAACCCGAACAGAACCCTAACCCTACCCGGAACCCTAACGCTAACCCTAACCCGAACCCGAACACTAACCCCTTAACCTAATCCTAACCCTAACCCGAACCGTAACCCGAACCCTAACCCTAACGCTAACCGCGAACCCGAACCCTCACCCTAACCCTAACCCTAACCCGAACGCTAACCCGAACCCTCACCCGAACCCCAACCCTAACCCTAACCCGAACCCGAAACCTAACCCTAACCCTAACCCTAATCCTAACGCGAACCCTAACCCTAACCCTAACCCTAACCCTAACCCGAACCCGAACCCTAACCCTAACCCTAAACCTAACCCGAACCCTAACCCTAACCCTAACCCCTAACCCGAACCCTAACCCTAACCTTAACCCGAACCCTAACCATAACCTAACCCGAACCCTAACCCTAACCCTAACCCGAATGCTAACCCTAACACGAACCCTAACCCGAACCCTAACCCGAACCCTAACCCGAACCCTAACCCTAAACCTAACCCGAACCCTAACCCTAAATGTAACCCTAACCATAACCCCTAAACCTAACCCTAAACCGAAACCTAATCCTAACCCGAACCCTAACCCTAAACCTAACCCGAACCCTAACCCTAAACCTAACCCTAACCCTAACCCGAACCCGAACCCTAACCCTAACCCTAAACCTAACCCGAACCCTAACCGTAACCCGAACCCTAACCCTAACCCGAACCCTAACACGAACCCGAACCCGAACCCTAACCCTTACCTGAACCCTAACACGAACCCGAACCCGTACCCTAACCCGAAACCTAACCCGAAACCTAAACCGAAACCTAACCCGAATCCTAACCCTAACCCTAACCCGAACCCTAACCCTAACCCGAACCCTAACCCGAACCCTAACCCGAACCCTAACCCGATGCCTAAACCGAACCCTAACCCTAACCCTAACCCGAACCCTAACCCGAAACCTAACCCTAAACCTAACCCGAACCCTAACCCTAACCTTAAACCTAACCCTAACCCGAACCCTAACCCTAACCCTAACCCTAACCCTAACGCGAACCCTAACCCTAACCCTAACCCTATCCGAACCCTAACCCTAACCCTAAACCGAACCCGAACCCTAACACGAACCCGAACCCTAACCCGAACTCTAACACTAACCCTAACCCGAACCCTAACCCTAACCCGAACCCAACCCGAACCCTAACCCTAACCCTAACCCTAACCCGAAACCTAACCCTAACCTTAAACCTAACCCTAACCCGAACCCTAACCCTAACCCTAACACTAACCCTAAAGCGAACCCTAACCCTAAGCCTAACCCTAACCCTAATCCGAACCCTAACCCTACACCTAAACCGAACCTGAACCCTAACACGAACCCGAACTCTAACCCGAACTCTAACACTAACCCTAACCCTAACCCTTACCCTAACCCGAGCACTAACCTTAACCCTAACCCGAACCCTAACCCTAACCGTAACCCAAACCCTAACCTGAACCCTAAACCTAACCCTAACCCTAACCCTAACCCTAACCCCTAACACTCACCCTAACCCTAACACTAACCCTAACCCTAAATTCTAACCCTAACCCTAACACTAAACCAAACTCGAACCTTAACCCTAACCCTAGCCGAACCCTAACCCTAACTCTAACCCGAACCCTAACCCGAAACCTAACACTAACCCTAACCCTAAACCGAACCCTAACCCTAACCCTACCCGGAACGCTAACCCTAACCCTAACCCGAACCCGAACCCTAACCCCTTACCCTAATCCTAACCCTAACCCGAACCCTAACCCGAACCCTAACCCTAACCCTAACCCCGAACCCGAACCCTAACCCTAACCCTAACCCTAAACCGAACGCTAACCCGATCCCTAACCCGAACCCCAAACCTAACCCTAAACCGAACTCGAACCCTAACCCTAACCCGAAAGCTAATCCTAACCCGAACCCTCACCCTAACCCTAACCCAAACCCTAACCCGAACCCTAAACCTAACCCTAACCCGACCCCTAACCCGAACCCTAACACGAACCCTAACCCTAAACCTAACCCTAACCCGAACCCTAACCCTAACCCTAACCCGAACACTAAACCTAACCCGAACCCTAACCCTAACACTAAACCGAACCCGAAACCTAATCCCAACCCAAACCCTAACCCGAACCCTAACCCTAACCCTAACCCGAACCCTAACCCTAACCCTAAACCTAACCCTAACCCGAAACCTAACCCTAACCCTAACCCGAACACTAACCCTAACCCTAACCCGAACCCTAACCCTAACCCTAACTCGAACACTAACCCTAACCCTTAACCGAACCCTAACCCTAACCCTAAACCTAACCCTAACCCTAACCCGAACCCTAAACCTAAACCTAACCCTAACCCTAACCCTAACACTAACCCTAACCCTAACCCGAACCCTAACCCTAACCCTAACCCTAACCCTAACCCGAACCCGAACCCGAACCTTCAACCGAAACCTAACCCTAACCCTAACCCGAACCCTAACCCTAACCCGAACCCGAACCCTAACCCTAACCCGAACCCTAACCCGAACCCTAACCCGAACCCTAAACCGAACCCTAACCCTAACCCTAAACCGAACCCTAACCCGAACCCTAACCCTAACCCTAACCCGAACCCTAACCCTAACCTTAAACCTAACCCTAAGCCGAACCCTAACCCTAACCCTAACCCTAACCCTAACCCTAATCCGAACCCTAACCCTAACCCTAAACCGAACCCGAACCCTAAAACGAACCCGAAACCTAACCCGAAATCTAACACTAACCCTAACCCGAACCCTAACCCTAACCCGAACCCAACCCGAACCCTAACCCTAACCCTAACCCAAACCATAACCCGAACCCTAACCCGAACCCTAACCCTTAACCTAACCCGAGCCCTAAACCTAACCCTAACCCGAACCCTAACCCTAACCCTAACACAAACCCTAACCTGAACCCTAAACCTAACTCTAACCCTAACCCTAACCCTAACCCCTAACCCTAACCCTAACCCTAACCCTAACCCTAACCCTAAATCCTAACTCTAACCCGAACCCTAACCCTAACCCTAACCCTAACCCTAACCCTAACTCGAACCCTAACCCTAACCCTAACCCGAACCCTAACCCTAACCCTAACCCGAACCCTAACCCGAACCCTAACCCTAACCCTAACCCTAACCCGAACCCTAACCCTAACCCTACCCGGAACCCTAACGCTAACCCTAACCCGAACACGAACCCTAACCCCTTACCCTAATCCTAACCCTAACCCGAACCCTAACCCGAACCCTAACCCTAACCCTAACCCCGAACCCGAACCCTCACCCTAACCCTAACCCTAACCCGAACGCTAACCCGAACCCTCACCCGAACCCCAACCCTAACACTAACCCGAACCCGAAACCTAACCCTAACCCTAACCCGAACCCTAATCCTAACCCGAACCCTAACCCTAACCCTAAACCTAACCCGTACCCTAACCCTAACCCTAACCCGACCCCTAACCCGAACCCTAACACGAACCCTAACCCTAACCCTAACCCTAACCCGAACCCTAACCCTAACCCTAACCCGAACCCTAACCCTAACCCGAAACCTAACCCTAACCCTAATCCTAACCCGAACCCTAACCCTAACCCGAACCCGAAACCTAACCCTAACCCGAATCCTAACCCGAACACAACCCTAACCCGAACCCTAACCCTAACCCGAACCCTAACCCTAAACCTAACCCTAACCCTAACCCTA
>JAVLSZ010000113.1:505000-515000 GCA_032313775.1 Urocyon cinereoargenteus | reverse complement strand
CTAACCCGAACCCTAACCCGAACCCTAACCCTAACCCTAACCCGAACACTAACCCTAACCCTAACCCTAACCCTAACCCCTAACCCTAACCCGAACCCTAACCCTAACTCGAACACTAACCCTATCCCTAACCCGAACCCTAACCCTAACCCTAACCCTAACCCTAACCCGAACCCTAACCCTAAACCTAACCCTAACCCTAACCCTAACACTAACCCCAACCCTAACCCGAAACCTAACCCGAACCCTAACCCTAACCCGAACCCTAACCCGAACCCTAACCCGAACCCGAACCCGAACCCGAACCCTAATCCGAACCCTAACCCTAACCCTAAACCGAACCCGAACCCTAACACGAACCCGAACCCTAACCCGAACCCTAACACTAACCCTAACCTGAACCCTAACCCTACACCCGAACCCTAACCCGAACCCTAAACCTAACCCTAACCCGAACCCTAACCCGAAACCTAACCCGAAACCTAACCCTAACCCTAACCCGAGCCCTAACCCTAACCCTAACCTGAACCCTAACCCTAACACGAACCCTAACCCGAACCCTAACCTGAACCCTAAACCTAACCCTAACCCTAACCCGAACCCGAACCCTAACCCTAACTCTAACTCTAACCCTAAACCTAACCCTAAACCGAAACCTAACCCTAACCCTAACCCGAACCCTAACCCGAACCCTAACCCGAACCCTAAACCTAACCCTATCCCGAGCCCTAACCCTAACTCTAACCTGAACCCTAACCCTAACCCGAACCCTAACCCTAACCCTAACCTGAACCCCAACCCTAACCCTAACCCGAACCCTAACCCTAACTCTAACTCTAACCCTAAACCTAACCCTAACCCGAAACCTAACCCTAACCCTAAACCGAACCCTAAACCGAACGCTAACCCGAACCCTAACCCTAACCCTAACCCTAACCATAACCCGAACCCTAAACCTAACCCGAACCCTAACCCGAAACCTAACCCTAACCCTAACCCGAACCCTAACCCGAACACTAACCCGAACCCTAACACTAACCCGAACCCTAACCCTAACCCTAACCCTAACCTGAACCCTAAACCTAACTCTAACCCTAACCCTAACCCTAACCCCTAACCCTAACCCTAACCCTAACCCTAACCCTAACCCTAAATCCTAACTCTAACCCGAACCCTAACCCTAACCCTAACCCTAACCCTAACCCTAACTCGAACCCTAACCCTAACCCTAACCCGAACCCTTACCCTAACCCTAACCCGAACCCTAACCCGAACCCTAACCCTAACCCTAACCCTAACCCGAACCCTAACCCTAACCCTACCCGGAACCCTAACGCTAACCCTAACCCGAACACGAACCCTAACCCCTTACCCTAATCCTAACCCTATCCCGAACCCTAACCCAAACCCTAACCCTAACCCCGAACCCGAACACTCACCCTAACCCTAACCCTAACCCGAACGCTAACCCGAACCCTCACCCGAACCCCAACCCTAACACTAACCCGAACCCGAAACCTAACCCTAACCCTAACCCGAACCCTAATCCTAACCCGAACCCTAACCCTAACCCTAAACCTAACCCGTACCCTAACCCTAACCCTAACCCGACCCCTAACCCGAACCCTAACACGAACCCTAACCCTAACCCTAACCCTAACCCGAACCCTAACCCTAACCCTAACCCGAACCCTAACCCTAACCCGAAACCTAACCCTAACCCGAACCCTAACCCTAACCCGAACCCTAACCCTAACCCTACCCGGAACCCTAACGCTAACCCTAACCCGAACACGAACCCTAACCCCTTACCCTAATCCTAACCCTAACCCGAACCCTAACCCGAACCCTAACCCTAACCCTAACCCCGAACCCGAACCCTCACCCTAACCCTAACCCTAACCCGAACGCTAACCCGAACCCTCACCCGAACCCCAACCCTAACACTAACCCGAACCCGAAACCTAACCCTAACCCTAACCCGAACCCTAATCCTAACCCGAACCCTAACCCTAACCCTAAACCTAACCCGTACCCTAACCCTAACCCTAACCCGACCCCTAACCCGAACCCTAACACGAACCCTAACCCTAACCCTAACCCTAACCCGAACCCTAACCCTAACCCTAACCCGAACCCTAACCCTAACCCGAAACCTAACCCTAACCCTAATCCTAACCCGAACCCTAACCCTAACCCGAACCCGAAACCTAACCCTAACCCGAATCCTTACCCGAACACAACCCTAACCCGAACCCTAACCCTAACCCGAACCCTAACCCTAAACCTAACCCTAACCCTAACCCTAAACCTAACCCTAACCCTAACCCGAACGCTAACCCGAACCCTAACCCTAACACTAACCCTAACCCTAACGCTAACCCTAAACCTAACCCTAACCCTAACCCGAACCCTAACCCGAACCCTAACCCTAACCCTAACCCGAACACTAACCCTAACCCTAACCCTAACCCTAACCCCTAACCCTAACCCGAACCCTAACCCTAACTCGAACACTAACCCTATCCCTAACCCGAACCCTAACCCTAACCCTAACCCTAACCCTAACCCGAACCCTAACCCTAAACCTAACCCTAACCCTAACCCTAACACTAACCCCAACCCTAATCCGAAACCTAACCCGAACCCTAACCCTAACCCGAACCCTAACCCGAACCCTAACCCGAACCCGAACCCGAACCCGAACCCTAATCCGAACCCTAACCCTAACCCTAAACCGAACCCGAACCCTAACACGAACCCGAACCCTAACCCGAACCCTAACACTAACCCTAACCTGAACCCTAACCCTACACCCGAACCCTAACCCGAACCCTAAACCTAACCCTAACCCGAACCCTAACCCGAAACCTAACCCGAAACCTAACCCTAACCCTAACCCGAGCCCTAACCCTAACCCTAACCTGAACCCTAACCCTAACACGAACCCTAACCCGAACCCTAACCTGAACCATAAAACTAACCCTAACCCTAACCCGAACCCGAACCCTAACCCTAACTCTAACTCTAACCCTAAACCTAACCCTAAACCGAAACCTAACCCTAACCCTAACCCGAACCCTAACCCGAACCCTAACCCGAACCCTAAACCTAACCCTATCCCGAGCCCTAACCCTAACTCTAACCTGAACCCTAACCCTAACCCGAACCCTAACCCTAACCCTAACCTGAACCCTAACCCTAACCCTAACCCGAACCCTAACCCTAACTCTAACTCTAACCCTAAACCTAACCCTAACCCGAAACCTAACCCTAACCCTAAACCGAACCCTAAACCGAACGCTAACCCGAACCCTAACCCTAACCCTAACCCTAACCATAACCCGAACCCTAAACCTAACCCGAACCCTAACCCGAAACCTAACCCTAACCCTAACCCGAACCCTAACCCGAACACTAACCCGAACCCTAACACTAACCCGAACCCTAACCCTAACCCTAACCCTAACCTGAACCCTAAACCTAACTCTAACCCTAACCCTAACCCTAACCCCTAACCCTAACCCTAACCCTAACCCTAACCCTAAATCCTAACTCTAACCCGAACCCTATCCCTAACCCTAACCCTAACCCTAACCCTAACTCGAACCCTAACCCTAACCCTAACCCGAACCCTTACCCTAACCCTAACCCGAACCCTAACCCGAACCCTAACCCTAACCCTAACCCTAACCCTACCCGGAACCCTAACGCTAACCCTAACCCGAACACGAACCCTAACCCCTTACCCTAATCCTAACCCTAACCCGAACCCTAACCCAAACCCTAACCCTAACCCTAACCCCGAACCCGAACCCTCACCCTAACCCTAACCCTAACCCGAACGCTAACCCGAACCCTCACCCGAACCCCAACCCTAACACTAACCCGAACCCGAAACCTAACCCTAACCCTAACCCGAACCCTAATCCTAACCCGAACCCTAACCCTAACCCTAAACCTAACCCGTACCCTAACCCTAACCCTAACCCGACCCCTAACCCGAACCCTAACACGAACCCTAACCCTAACCCTAACCCTAACCCGAACCCTAACCCTAACCCTAACCCGAACCCTAACCCTAACCCGAAACCTAACCCTAACCCTAATCCTAACCCGAACCCTAACCCTAACCCGAACCCGAAACCTAACCCTAACCCGAATCCTAACCTGAACACAACCCTAACCCGAACCCTAACCCTAACCCGAACCCTAACCCTAAACCTAACCCTAACCCTAACCCTAAACCTAACCCTAACCCTAACCCGAACCCTAAACCGAACCCTAACCCTAACCCTAACCCGAACACTAACCCTAACCCTAACCCTAACCCTAACCCCTAACCCTAACCCGAACCCTAACCCTAACCCTAACCCTAACCCTAACCCGAACCCTAACCCTAAACCTAACCCTAACCCTAACCCTAACACTAACCCCAACCCTAACCCGAACCCTAACCCGAACCCTAACCCTAACCCGAACCCTAACCCAAACCCTAACCCGAACCCGAACCCGAACCCGAACTCTAATCCGAACCCTAACCCTAACCCTAAACCGAACCCGAACCCTAACACGAACCCGAACCCTAACCCGAACCCTAACACTAACCCTAACCTGAACCATAACCCTACACCCGAACCCTAACCCGAAACCTAAACCTAACCCTAACACGAACCCTAACCCGAAACCTAACCCGAAACCTAACCCTAAGCCTAACCCGAGCCCTAACCCTAACCCTAACCTGAACCCTAACCCTAACCCGAACCCTAACCCTAACCCTAACCTGAACCCTAAACCTAACCCTAACCCTAAACCTAAACCTAACCCTAATCCGAACCCTAACCCTAACCCTAACCCGAAACCTAACCCGAACCCTAAACCTAACCCTAACCCTAACCCTAACCCGAACCCTAACCCTAAACCTAACCCGAAACCGAACGCTAACCCGAACCCGAACCCTAACCCGAAACCTAACCCTAACCCTAACCCGAACCCTAACCCTAACCCGAACCCTCACACGAACACGAACCCGAACCCTAACCCGAAACCTAACCCAAACACTAAACCGAACCCTAACCCGAATCCTAACACTAACCCTAACCCGAACCCTAACCGGAACCCTAACCCTAACCCTAACCCGAAACCTAACCCTAAACCAAACCCTAACCCGAACCCTAACCCTAACCCTAACCCCAACACTAACCCGAACCCTAACCCTAACCCTAACCCTAACCCGAACCCTAACCCTAACCAGAACGCTAACCCGAACTCTAACCCGAACCCCAACCCTAACCCTAACCCGAACCCGAACCCTAACCCTAACCCTAACCCGACCCCTAATTCTAACCCGAACCCTAACCCTAACCCTAACCCTAACCCGAACCCTAACCCTAACCCTAACCCGAACCCTAACACGAACCCTAACCCGAACCCGAAACCTAACCCTAACCCGAAACCTAACCCGAACCCAACCCTAACCCGAACCCTAACCCTAACCCGAACCCTAACCCTAACCCTAAACCTAACCCTAAACCTAAACCTAACCCGAACCCTAACCCTACCCGAACCCGAAACCTAACCCTAACCCGAAACCTAACCCGAACCCAACCCTAACCCGAACCCTAACCCTAACCCGAACCCTAACCCTAAACCTAACCCTAACCCTAACCCGAAGCCTAACCCGAACCCTAACCCGAACCCTAACCCGAACCCTAACCCTAACCCTAACCCTAACCCGAACCCTAACCCTAACCCGAACCCGAAACCGAACCCTAACACGAAACCTAACCCGAACCCTAACCCTAACCCTAAAGCGAACACTAATCCTAACTCTAACCCGAACCCTAACACTAACACGAACCATACCCGAACCATAAACCTAACCCTAACCCGAACCCTAACCCGAATCCTAACCCAAACCCTAACCTTAAACCTAACCCGAGCCCTAACCCTAACCCTAACCCGAACCCTAACCCTAACACGACCCATAAACCGAACCCTAAACCTAACCCTAAACAGAGCCCTAATCCGAACCCTAACTCTAACCCTAACCCTAACCCTAACCCTAACCCAAACCCTAACCTGAACCCTAAACCTAACCATAACCCTAACCCTAAACCAAACCCTATCCCTAACCCTAACCCTAACCCGAACCCGAACCCTAACACGAACCCGAACCCTAACCCGAACTCTAACACTAACCCTAACCCGAACCCTAACCCTAACCCTAACCCGAATGCTAACCCTAAACCTAACCCGAACCCTAACCCTAAATGTAACCCTAACCATAACCCCTAAACCTAACCCTAAAACGAAACCTAATCCTAACCCGAACCCTAACCCTAAACCTAACCCGAACCCTAACCCTAAACCTAACCCTAACCCTAACCCGAACCCGAACCCTAACCCTAACCCTAAACCTAACCCGAACCCTAACCGTAACCCGAACCCTAACACGAACCCGAACCCTAACACGAACCCGAACCCAAACCCTAACCCTTACCCGAACCCTAACACGAACCCGAACCCGTACCCTAACCCGAAACCTAACCCGAAACCTAAACCGAAACCTAACCCGAATCCTAACCCTAACCCTAACCCGAACCCTAACCCTAACCCGAACCCTAACCCGAACCCTAACCCGAACCCTAACCCGATGCCTAAACCGAACCCTAACCCTAACCCTAACCCGAACCCTAACCCGAAACCTAACCCTAAACCTAACCCGAACCCTAACCCTAACCTTAAACCTAACCCTAACCCGAACCCTAACCCTAACCCTAACCCTAACCCTAACGCGAACCCTAACCCTAACCCTAACCCTAACCCTATCCGAACCCTAACCCTAACCCTAAACCGAACCCGAACCCTAACACGAACCCGAACCCTAACCCGAACTCTAACACTAACCCTAACCCGAACCCTAACCCTAACCCGAACCCAACCCGAACCCTAACCCTAACCCTAACCCGAAACCTAACCCTAACCTTAAACCTAACCCTAACCCGAACCCTAACCCTAACCCTAACACTAACCCTAAAGCGAACCCTAACCCTAAGCCTAACCCTAACCCTAATCCGAACCCTAACCCTAAACCTAAACCGAACCTGAACCCTAACACGAACCCGAACTCTAACCCGAACTCTAACACTAACCCTAACCCTAACCCTTACCCTAACCCGAGCACTAACCTTAACCCTAACCCGAACCCTAACCCTAACCGTAACCCAAACCCTAACCTGAACCCTAAACCTAACCCTAACCCTAACCCTAACCCTAACCCCTAACACTCACCCTAACCCTAACCCTAACCCTAACCCTAAATCCTAACCCTAACCCTAACACTAAACCTAACTCGAACCCTAACCCTAACCCTAGCCGAACCCTAACCCTAACTCTAACCCGAACCCTAACCCGAAACCTAACACTAACCCTAACCCTAAACCGAACCCTAACCCTAACCCTACCCGGAACGCTAACACTAACCCTAACCCGAACCCGAACCCTAACCCCTTACCCTAATACTAACCCTAACCCGAACCCTAACCCGAACTCTAACCCTAACCCTAACCCCGAACCCGAACCCTAACCCTAACCCTAACCCTAACCCGAACGCTAACCCGAACCCTAACCCGAACCCCAAACCTAACCCTAAACCGAACCCGAACCCTAACCCTAACCCGAAACCTAATCCTAACCCGAACCCTAACCCTAACCCTAACCCAAACCCTAACCCGAACCCTAAACCTAACCCTAACCCGACCCCTAACCCGAACCCTAAAACGAACCCTAACCCTAAACCTAACCCTAACCCGAACCCTAACCCTAACCCTAACCCGAACCCTAAACCTAACCCGAACCCTAACCCTAACACTAAACCGAACCCGAACCCTAATCCCAACCCGAACCCTAACCCGAATCCTAACCCTAACCCTAACCCTAACCCGAACCCTAACCCTAACCCTAAATCCTAACCCTAACCCGAACCCTAACCCTAACCCGAAACCTAACCCTAACCCTAACCCGAACACTAACCCTAACCGTTACCCGAACCCTAACCCTAACCCTAACTCGAACACTAACCGTAACCCTTAACCGAACCCTAACCCTAAACCTAACCCTAACCCTAACCCTAACCCGAACCCTAAACCTAAACCTAACCCTAACCCTAACCCTAACACTAACCCTAACCCTAACCCGAACCCTAACCCGAACCCTAACCCTAACCCTAACCCTAACCCGAACCCGAACCCGAACCTTCAACCGAAACCTAACCCTAACCCTAACCCGAACCCTAACCCTAACCCGAACCCGAACCCTAACCCTAACCCGAACCCTAACCCGAACCCTAACCCGAACCCTAAACCGAACCCTAACCCTAACCCTAAACCGAACCCTAACCCGAACCCTAACCCTAACCCTAACCCGAACCCTAACCCTAACCTTAAACCTAACCCTAAGCCGAACCCTAACCCTAACCCTAACCCTAACCCTAACCCTAATCCGAACCCTAACCCTAACCCTAAACCGAACCCGAACCCTAAAACGAACCCGAAACCTAACCCGAAATCTAACACTAACCCTAACACGAACCCTAACCCTAACCCGAACCCAACCCGAACCCTAACCCTAACCCTAACCCAAACCATAACCCGAACCCTAACCCGAACCCTAACCCTTAACCTAACCCGAGCCCTAAACCTAACCCTAACCCGAACCCTAACCCTAACCCTAACACAAACCCTAACCTGAACCCTAAACCTAACTCTAACCCTAACCCTAACCCTAACCCCTAACCCTAACCCTAACCCTAACCCTAACCCTAAATCCTAACTCTAACCCGAACCCTAACCCTAACCCTAACCCTAACCCTAACCCTAACTCGAACCCTAACCCTAACCCTAACCCGAACCCTAACCCTAACCCTAACCCGAACCCTAACCCGAACCCTAACCCTAACCCTAACCCTAACCCGAACCCTAACCCTAACCCTACCCGGAACCCTAACGCTAACCCTAACCCGAACACGAACCCTAACCCCTTACCCTAATCCTAACCCTAACCCGAACCCTAACCCGAACCCTAACCCTAACCCCGAACCCGAACCCTCACCCTAACCCTAACCCTAACCCGAACGCTAACCCGAACCCTCACCCGAACCCCAACCCTAACACTAACCCGAACCCGAAACCTAACCCTAACCCTAACCCTAACCCGAACCCTAATCCTAACCCGAACCCTAACCCTAACCCTAAACCTAACCCGTACCCTAACCCTAACCCTAACCCGACCCCTAACCCGAACCCTAACACGAACCCTAACCCTAACCCTAACCCTAACCCGAACCCTAACCCTAACCCTAACCCGAACCCTAACCCTAACCCGAAACCTAACCCTAACCCTAATCCTAACCCGAACCCTAACCCTAACCCGAACCCGAAACCTAACCCTAACCCGAATCCTAACCCGAACACAACCCTAACCCGAACCCTAACCCTAACCCGAACCCTAACCCTAAACCTAACCCTAACCCTAACCCTAAACCTAACCCTAACCCTAACCCGAACGCTAACCCGAACCCTAACCCTAACACTATCCCTAACCCTAACGCTAACCCTAAACCTAACCCTAACCCTAACCCGAACCCTAACCCGAACCCTAACCCTAACCCTAACCCGAACACTAACCCTAACCCTAACCCTAACCCTAACCCCTAACCCTAACCCGAACCCTAACCCTAACTCGAACACTAACCCTATCCCTAACCCGAACCCTAACCCGAACCCTAACCCTAACCCTAACCCGAACACTAACCCTAACCCTAACCGTAACCCTAACCCGAACCCTAACCCTAAACCTAACCCTAACCCTAACCCTAACACTAACCCCAACCCTAACCCGAAACCTAACCCGAACCCTAACCCTAACCCGAACCCTAACCCGAACCCTAACCCGAACCCGAACCCGAACCCGAACCCTAATCCGAACCCTATCCCTAACC
>JAVLSZ010000113.1:487500-497500 GCA_032313775.1 Urocyon cinereoargenteus | reverse complement strand
CCCGAAACCTAACCCTAACCCTAACCCGAACCCTAATCCTAACCCGAACCCTAACCCTAACCCTAAACCTAAGCCGTACCCTAACCCTAACCCGAACCCTAACACGAACCCTAACCCTAACCCTAACCCTAACCCGAACCCTAACCCTAACCCTAACCCGAACCCTAACCCTAACCCGAAACCTAACCCTAACCCTAATCCTAACCCGAACCCTAACCCTAACCCGAACCCGAAACCTAACCCTAACCCGAATCCTAACCTGAACACAACCCTAACCCGAACCCTAACCCTAACCCGAACCCTAACCCTAAACCTAACCCTAACCCTAACCCTAAACCTAACCCTAACCCTAACCCGAACCCTAACCCGAACCCTAACCCTAACACTAACCCTAACCCTAACCCTAACCCTAAACCTAACCCTAACCCTAACCCGAACCCTAACCCGAACCCTAACCCTAACCCTAACCCGAACACTTACCCTAACCCTAACCCTAACCCTAACCCCTAACCCTAACCCGAACCCTAACCCTAACTCGAACACTAACCCTAACCCTAACCCGAACCCTAACCCTAACCCTAACCCTAACCCTAACCCGAACCCTAACCCTAAACCTAACCCTAACCCTAACCCTAACACTAACCCCAACCGTAACCCGAACCCTAACCCGAACCCTAACCCTAAACCGAACCCTAACCCTAACCCTAACCCGAACCCGAACCCGAACCCGAACCCTAATCCGAACCCTAACCCTAACCCTAAACCGAACCCGAACCCTAACACGAACCCGAACCCTAACCCGAACCCTAACACTAACCCTAACCTGAACCCTAACCCTACACCCGAACCCTAACCCGAACCCTAAACCTAACCCTAACCCGAACCCTAACCCGAAACCTAACCCGAAACCTAACCCTAACCCTAACCCGAGCCCTAACCCTAACCCTAACCTGAACCCTAACCCTAACCCGAACCCTAACCCGAACCCTAAACTGAACCCTAAACCTAACCCTAACCCTAAACCTAAACCTAACCCTAATCCGAACCCTAACCCTAACCCTAACCCGAAACCTAACCCGAACCCTAAACCTAACCCTAACCCTAACCCGAACCCTAACCCTAAACCTAAC
This sequence comes from Urocyon cinereoargenteus, assembly GCA_032313775.1. Taxonomy (NCBI): domain Eukaryota; kingdom Metazoa; phylum Chordata; class Mammalia; order Carnivora; family Canidae; genus Urocyon; species Urocyon cinereoargenteus. The sequence goes on along the minus strand of JAVLSZ010000113.1, from coordinate 496,370 downwards.
CCGAAACCGAACGCTAACCCGAACCCGAACCCTAACCCGAAACCTAACCCTAACCCTAACCCGAACCCTAACCCTAACCCGAACCCTCACACGAACACGAACCCGAACCCTAACCCGAAACCTAACCCAAACCCTAAACCGAACCCAAACCCGAATCCTAACACTAACCCTAACCCGAACCCTAACCGGAACCCTAACCCTAACCCTAACCCGAAACCTAACCCTAAACCAAACCCTAACCCGAACCCTAACCCTAACCCTAACCCCAACCCTAACCCGAACCCTAACCCTAACCCTAACCCTAACCCGAACCCTAACCCTAACCAGAACGCTAACCCGAACCCTAACCCGAACCCCAACCCTAACCCTAACCCGAACCCGAACCCTAACCCTAACCCTAACCCGACCCCTAATTCTAACCCGAACCCTAACCCTAACCCTAACCCTAACCCGAACCCTAACCCTAAACCTAACCCGAACCCTAACACGAACCCTAACCCGAACCCGAAACCTAACCCTAACCCGAAACCTAACCCGAACCCAACCCTAACCCGAACCCTAACCCTAACCCGAACCCTAACCCTAACCCTAAACCTAACCCTAAACCTAAACCTAACCCGAACCCTAACCCTACCCGAAACCGAAACCTAACCCTAACCCGAAACCTAACCCGAACCCAACCCTAACCCGAACCCTAACCCTAACCCGAACCCTAACCCTAAACCTAACCCTAACCCTAACCCGAAGCCTAACCCGAACCCTAACCCGAACCCTAAACCGAACCCTAACCCTAACCCTAACCCGAACCCTAACCCTAACCCGAACCCGAACACTAACCCGAACCTGAACCCTAACCCGAACCCGAACCCTAACCCTAAACCTAACCCTAACCCTAACCCTAACCCTAACACTAACCCTAACCCTAACCCGAACCCTAACCCTAAACCTAACCCTAACCCTAACCCTAATCCTAACCCGAACCCTAAACCGAACCCTAACCCTAACCCTAACCCTAACCCGAACCCTAACCCTAACCCGAACCCGAAACCGAACCCTAACACGAAACCTAACCCGAACCCTAACCCTAACCCTAAAGCGAACACTAATCCTAACTCTAACCCGAACCCTAACACTAACACGAACCATACCCGAACCATAAACCTAACCCTAACCCGAACCCTAACCCGAATCCTAACCCAAACCCTAACCTTCACCCTAACCCGAGCCCTAACCCTAACCCTAACCCGAACCCTAACCCTAACACGACCCATAAACCGAACCCTAAACCTAACCCTAAACAGAACCCTAATCCGAACCCTAACTCTAACCCTAACCCTAACCCTAACCCTAACCCAAACCCTAACCTGAACCCTAAACCTAACCATAACCCTAACCCTAAACCAAACCCTATCCCTAACCCTAACCCTAACCCGAACCCGAACCCTAACACGAACCCGAACCCTAACCCGAACTCTAACACTAACCCTAACCCGAACCCTAACCCTAACCCGAACCCAACCCGAACCCTAACCCTAACCCTAACCCGAACCATAACCCGAACCTTAACCCGAACCCTAACCCTTACCCTAACCCGAGCCCTAACCTTAACCCTAACCCGAACCATAACCCTAACCGTAACCCAAACCCTAACCTGAACCCTAAACCTAACCCTAACCCTAACCCTAACCCTAACCCCTAACACTAACCCTAAACCTAACCCTAACCCTAACCCTAAATCCTAACCCTAACCCTAACACTAACCCTAACTCGAACTCTAACCCTAACCCTAGCCGAACCCTAACCCTATCCCTAACCCGAACCCTAACCCGAAACCTAACCCTAACCCTAACCCTAAACCGAACCCTAACCCTAACCCTACCCGGAACCCTAACCCTAACCCTAACCCGAACCCGAACCCTAACCCCTTACCCTAATCCTAACCCTAACCCGAACCCTAACCCGAACCCTAACCCTAACCCTAACCCCGAACCCGAACCCTAACCCTAACCCTAACCCTAAGCCGAACGCTAACCCGAACCCTAACCCGAACCCCAAACCTAACCCTAACCCGAACCCGAACCCTAACCCTAACCCGAAACCAAATCCTAACCCGAACCCTAACCCTAACCCTAACCCAAAACCTAACCCGAACCCTAAACCTAACCCTAACCCGAACCCTAACCCGAACCCTAACACGAACCCTAACCCTAACCCTAACCCTAACCCGAACCCTAACCCTAACCCTAACCCTAACCCTAACCCGAAACCTAAACCTAACGCTACCCGGAACCCTAACCCTAACCCTAACCCAACCCGAACCCTAACCCCTTACCCTAATCCTAAACCTAACCCGAACCCTAACCCGAACCCTAACCCTAACCCTAACCCCGACCCGAACCCTCACCCTAAACCTAACCCTAACCCGAACCCTAACCCTAAACCTAACCCGAACCCTAACCCTAAACCTAACCCGAACCCTAACCGTAACCCGAACCCTAACCCTAACCCGAACCCTAACACGAACCCGAACCCAAACCCTAACCCTTACCCGAACCCTAACACGAACCCGAACCCTTACCCTAACCCGAACCCTAACCCGAAACCTAAACCGAAACCTAACCCGAATCCTAACCCTAACCCTAAACCGAACCCTAACCCTAAACCGAACCCTAACCCGAACCCTAACCCGAACCCTAACCCGATGCCTAAACCGAACCCTAACCCTAACCCTAACCCGAACCCTAACCCGAAACCTAACCCTAACCCTAACCCGAACCCTAACCCTTACCTTAAACCTAACCCTAACCCGAACCCTAACCCTAACCCTAACCCTAACCCTAACGCGAACCCTAACCCTAACCCTAACCCTAACCCTAACCCTAATCCGAACCCTAACCCTAACCCGAACCCAACCCGAACCCTAACCCTAACCCTAACCCTAACCCGAACCCTAACCCTAACCTTAAACCTAACCCTAACCCGAACCCTAACCCTAACCCTAACACTAACCCTAAAGCAAACCCTAACCCTAACCCTAACCCTAACCCTAACCCTAATCCGAACCCTAACCCTAAACCTAAACCGAACCTGAACCCTAACACGAACCCGAACCCTAACCCGAACTCTAACACTAACCCTAACCCTAACCCTTACCCTAACCCGAGCCCTAACCTTAACCCTAACCCGAACCCTAACCCTAACCGTAACCCAAACCCTAACCTGAACCCTAAAACTAACCCTAAACCTAACCCTAACCCTAACCCCTAACACTCACCCTAACCCTAACCCTAACCCTAACCCTAAATCCTAACCCTAACCCTAACACTAAACCTAACTCGAACCCTAACCCTAACCCTAGCCGAACCCTAACCCGAACCCAACCCGAACCCTAACCCTAACCCTAAACCAAACCATAACCCGAACCCTAACCCGAACCCTAACCTTTAACCTAACCCGAGCCCTAAACCTAACCATAACCCGAACCCTAACCCTAACCCTAACACAAACCCTAACCTGAACCCTAAACCTAACTCTATCCCTAACCCTAACCCTAACACCTAACCCTAACCCTAACCCTAACCCTAACCCTAACCCTAAATCCTAACTCTAACCCGAACCCTAACCCTAACCCTAACCCTAACCCTAACCCTAACTCGAACCCTAACCCTAACCCTAACCCGAACCCTAACCCTAACCCTAACCCGAACCCTAACCCGAACCCTAACCCTAACCCTAACCCTAACCCGAACCCTAACCCTAACCCTACCCGGAACCCTAACGCTAACCCTAACCCGAACCCGAACCCTAACCCCTTACCCTAATCCTAACCCTAACCCGAACCCTAACCCGAACCCTAACCCTAACCCTAACCCCGAACCCGAACCCTCACCCTAACCCTAACCCTAACCCGAACGCTAACCCGAACCCTCACCCGAACCCCAACCCTAACACTAACCCGAACCCGAAACCTAACCCTAACCCTAACCCGAACCCTAATCCTAACCCGAACCCTAACCCTAAACCTAAACCTAACCCGTACCCTAACACTAACCCTAACCCGACCCCTAACCCGAACCCTAACACGAACCCTAACCCTAACCCTAACCCTAACCCTAACCCGAACCCTAACCCTAACCCTAACCCTAACCCGAACCCTAACCCTAACCCGAAACCTAACCCTAACCCTAATCCTAACCCGAACCCTAACCCTAACCCGAACCCGAAACCTAACCCTAACCCGAATCCTAACCCGAACACAACCCTAACCCGAACCCTAATCCTAACCCGAACCCTAACCCTAAACCTAACCCTAACCCTAACCCTAAACCTAACCCTAACCCTAACCCGAACCCTAACCCGAACCCTAACCCTAACACTAACCCTAACCCTAACCCTAACCCTAAACCTAACCCTAACCCTAACCCGAACCCTAACCCGAACCCTAACCCTAACCCTAACCCGAACACTAACCCTAACCCTAACCCTAACCCTAACCCCTAACCCTAACCCGAACCCTAACCCTAACTCGAACACTAACCCTAACCCTAACCCGAACCCTAACCCTAACCCTAACCCTAACCCTAACCCGAAATCTAACCCTAAACCTAACCCTAACCCTAACCCTAACACTAAACCCAACCCTAACCCGAACCCTAACCCGAACACTAACCCTAACCCGAACCCTAACCCGAACCCTAACCCGAACCCGAACCCGAACCCGAACCCTAATCCGAACCCTAACCCTAACCCGAAACCGAACCCGAACCCTAACACGAACACGAACCCTAACCCGAACCCTAACACTAACCCTAACATGAACCCTAACCCTACACCCGAACCCTAACCAGAGCCCTAAACCTAACCCTAACCCGAACCCTAACCCGAAACCTAACCCGAAACCTAACCCTAACCCTAACCCGAGCCCTAACCCTAACCCTAACCTGAACCCTAACCCTAACCCGAACCCTAACCCGAACCCTAACCTGAACCCTAAACCTAACCCTAACCCTAACCCGAACCCGAACCCTAACCCTAACTCTAACTCTAACCCTAAACCTAACCCTAAACCGAAACCTAACCCTAACCCTATCCCGAGCCCTAACCCTAACTCTAACCTGAACCCTAAACCTAACCCGAACCCTAACCCTAACCCTAAACTGAACGCTAACCCTAACACGAACACGAACCCTAACCCGAACCCTAACACTAACCCTAACATGAACCCTAACCCTACACCCGAACCCTAACCAGAGCCCTAAACCTAACCCTAACCCGAACCCTAACCCGAAACCTAACCCGAAACCTAACCCTAACCCTAACCCGAGCCCTAACCCTAACCCTAACCTGAACCCTAACCCTAACCCGAACCCTAACCCGAACCCTAACCTGAACCCTAAACCTAACCCTAACCCTAACCCGAACCCGAACCCTAACCCTAACTCTAACTCTAACCCTAACCCGAACCCTAACTCGAAACCTAACCCTAACCCTATCCCGAGCCCTAACCCTAACTCTAACCTGAACCCTAAACCTAACCCGAACCCTAACCCTAACCCTAAACTGAACGCTAACCCTAACCCTAACCCTAACCCTAACCCGAACCCTAACCCTAACTCTAACTCTAACCCTAAACCTAACCCTAACCCGAAACCTAACCCTAACCCTAAACCGAACCCTAAACCGAACGCTAACCCGAACCCTAACCCTAACCCTAACCCTAACCATAACCCGAACCCTAACCCTAACCCGAACCCTAACCCGAAACCTAACCCTAACCCTAACCCGAACCCTAACCCGAACACTAACCCGAACCCTAACACTAAGCCGAACCCTAACCGAACCCTAACCCTAACCTTAACCCTAACCCTAACCAGTACCCTAACCCGAACCCTAACCCTAAACCTAAACCTAACCCTAATCCGAACCCTAACCCTAACCCTAACCCGAAACCTAACCCGAACCCTAAACCTAACCCTAACCCTAACCCTAACCCGACCCTAACCCTAAACCTAACCCGAAACCGAACGCTAACCCGAACCCGAACCCTAACCCGAAACCTAACCCTAACCCTAACCCGAACCCTAACCCTAACCCGAACCCTCACACGAACCCGAACCCGAACCCTAACCCGAAACCTAACCCGAACCCTAAACCGAACCCTAACCCGAATCCTAACACTAACCCTAACCCGAACCCTAACCGGAACCCTAACCCTAACCCTAACCCGAAACCTAACCCTAACCCTAACCCAAACCCTAACCCGAACCCTAACCCTAACCCTAACCCCAACCCTAACCCGAACCCTAACCCTAACCGTAACCCTAACCCGAACCCTAACCCTAACCAGAACGCTAACCCGAACCCTAACCCGAACCCCAACCCTAACCCTAACCCGAACCCGAACCCTAACCCTAACCCTAACCAGAACCCTAACACGAACCCTAACCCGAACCCGAAACCTAAACCTAACCCGAAACCTAACCCGAACCCAACCCTAACCCGAACCCTAACCCTAACCCGAACCCTAACCCTAAACCTAACCCTAAACCTAAACCTAACCCGAACCCTAACCCTACCCGAACCCGAAACCTAACCCTAACCCGAAACCTAACCCGAACCTAACCCTAACCCGAACCCTAACCCTAACCCGAACCCTAACCCTAAACCTAACCCTAACCCTAACCCGAAGCCTAACCCGAACCCTAACCCGAACCCTAACCCGAACTCTAACCCTAACCCTAACCCTAACCCAAACCCTAACCCTAACCCGAACCCGAACCCTAACCCGAACCTGAACCCTAACCCGAACCCGAACCCTAACCCTAAACCTAACCCTAACCCTAACCCTAACCCTAACACTAACCCTAACCCTAACCCGAACCCTAACCCTAAACCTAACCCTAACCCTAACCCTAATCCTAACCCGAACCCTAAACCGAACCCTAACCCTAACCCTAACCCTAACCCGAACCCTAACCCTAACCCGAACCCGAAACCGAACCCTAACACGAAACTTAACCCGAACCCTAACCCTAACCCTAAACCGAACACTAATCCTAACTCTAACCCGAACCCTAACACTAACACGAACCATACCGAACCATAAACCTAACCCTAACCCGAACCCTAACCCGAATCCTAACCCAAACACTAACCTTAACCCTAACCCGAGCCCTAACCCTAACCCTAACCCGAACCCTAACCCTAACACGAACCATAAACCGAACCCTAAACCTAACCCTAACCCGAACCCTAATCCGAACCCTAACTCTAACCCTAACCCTAACCCTAACCCTAACCCAAACCCTAACCTGAACCCTAAACCTAACCATAACCCTAACCCTAAACAAAACCCTATCCCTAACCCTAACCCTAACCCGAACCCGAACCCTAACACGAACCCGAACCCTAACCCGAACTCTAACACTCACCCTAACCCGAACCCTAACCCTAACCCGAACCCAACCCGAACCCTAACCCTAACCCTAACACGAACCATAACCCGAACCTTAACCCGAACCCTAACCCTTACCCTAACCCGAGCCCTAACCTTAACCCTAACCCGAACACTAACCCTAACCGTAACCCAAACCCTAACCTGAACCCTAAACCTAACCCTAACCCTAACCCTAACCCTAACCCCTAACACTAACCCTAAACCTAACCCTAACCCTAACCCTAAATCCTAACCCTAACCCTAACACTAACCCTAACTCGAACTCTAACCCTAACCCTAGCCGAACCCTAACCCTAACCCTAACCCGAACCCTAACCCGAAACCTAACCCTAACCCTAACCCTAAACCAAACCCTAACCCTAACCCTACCCGGAACCCTAACCCTAACCCTAACCCGAACCCGAACCCTAACCCCTTACCTAATCCTAACCCTAACCCGAACCCTAACCCGAACCCTAACCCTAACCCTAACCCCGAACCCGAACCCTAACCCTAACCCTAACCCTAAGCCGAACGCTAACCCGAACCCTAACCCGAACCCCAAACCTAACCCTAACCCGAACCCGAACCCTAACCCTAACCCGAAACCTAATCCTAACCCGAACCCTAACCCTAACCCTAACCCAAACCCTAACCCGAACCCTAAACCTAACCCTAACCCGAACCCTAACCCGAACCCTAACACGAACCCTAACCCTAACCCTAACCCTAACCCGAACCCTAACCCTAACCCTAACCCTAACCCTAACCCTAACCCTAACCCGAAACCTAAACCTAACCCTACCCGGAACCCTAACCCTAACCCTAACCCAACCCGAACCCTAACACCTTACCCTAATCCTAAACCTAACCCGAACCCTAACCCGAACCCTAACCCTAACCCTAACCCCGACCCGAACCCTCACCCTAAACCTAACCCTAACCCGAACCCTAACCCTAAACCTAACCCGAACCCTAACCCTAAACCTAACCCGAACCCTAACCGTAACCCGAACCCTAAACCTAACCCGAACCCTAACACGAACCCGAACCCGAACCCTAACCCTTACCCGAACCCTAACACGAACCCGAACCCTTACCCTAACCCGAAACCTAACCCGAAACCTAAACCGAAACCTAACCCGAATCCTAACCCTAACCCTAACCCGAACCCTAACCCTAAACCGAACCCTAACCCGAACCCTAACCCGAACCCTAACCCGATGCCTAAACCGAACCCTAACCCTAACCCTAACCCGAACCCTAACCCGAAACCTAACCCTAACCCTAACCCGAACCCTAACCCTAACCTTAAACCTAACCCTAACCCGAACGCTAACCCTAACCCTAACCCTAACCCTAACGCGAACCCTAACCCTAACCCTAACCCTAACCCTAATCCAAACCCTAACCCTAACCCTAAACCGAACCCGAA
>JAVLSZ010000113.1:482500-485000 GCA_032313775.1 Urocyon cinereoargenteus | reverse complement strand
CTAACCCTAACCCGAACCCGAACCCTAATCCCAACCCGAACCCTAACCCGAACCCTAACCCTAACCCTAACCCGAACCCTAACCCTAACCCTAACCCTAAATCCTAACCCTAACCCGAACCCTAACCCTAACCCGAAACCTAACCCTAACCCTAACCCGAAAACTAACCCTAACCCTAACCCGAACCCTAACCCTAACCCTAACACGAACACTAACCCTAACCCTTAACCGAACCCTAACCCTAACCCTAACCCTAACCCTAACCCTAACCCGAACCCTAAACCTAAACCTAACCCTAACCCTAACCCTAACCCTAACACTAACCCTAACCCTAACCCGAACCCTAACCCGAACCCTAACCCTAACCCTAACCCTAACCCGAACCCGAACCCGAACCTTCAACCGAAACCTAACCCTAACCCTAACCCGAACCCTAACCCTAACCCGAACCCGAACCCTAACCCTAACCCGAACCCTAACCCGGACCCTAACCCGAACCCTAAACCGAACCCTAACCCTAAACCTAAACCGAACCCTAACCCGAACCCTAAACCTAACCCGAACCCTAACCCTAACCTTAAACCTAACCCTAACCCGAACCCTAACCCTAAACCTAACCCTAACCCTAACCCTAACCCTAACCCTAATCCGAACCCTAACCCTAACCCTAAACCGAACCCGAACCCTAAAACGAACCCGAAACCTAACCCGAAATCTAACACTAACCCTAACCCGAACCCTAACCCTAACCCGAACCCAACCCGAACCCTAACCCTAACCCTAACCCAAACCATAACCCGAACCCTAACCCGAACCCTAACCCTTAACCTAACCCGAGCCGTAAACCTAACCCTAACCCGAACCCTAACCCTAACCCTAACACAAACCCTAACCTGAACCCTAAACCTAACTCTAACACTAACCCTAACCCTAACCCCTAACCCTAACCCTAACCCTAAACCTAACCCTAACCCTAAATCCTAACTCTAACCCGAACCCTAACCCTAACCCTAACCCTAAACCTAACTCGAACCCTAACCCTAACCCTAACCCGAACCCTAACCCTAACCCTAACCCGAACCCTAACCCGAACCCTAACCCTAACCCTAACCCTAACCCTAACCTGAACCCTAACCCTAACCCTACCCGGAACCCTAACGCTAACCCTAACCCGAACCCGAACCCTAACCCCTTACCCTAATCCTAACCCTAACCCGAACCCTACCCCACCCTAACCCTAACCCTAACCCGGAACCCGAACCCTTACCCTAACCCTAACCCTAACACGAACGCTAACCCGAACCCTCACCCGAACCCCAACCCTAACCCTAACCCGAACCCGAAACCTAACCCTAACCCTAACCCGAACCCTAATCCTAACCCGAACCCTAACCCTAACCCTAAACCTAACCCGTACCCTAACCCTAAACCTAACCCGACCCCTAACCCGAACCCTAACACGAACCCTAACCCTAACCCTAACCCTAACCCGAAACCTAACCCTAACCCTAACCCGAACCCTAACCCTAACCCGAAACCAACCCTAACCCTAATCCTAACCCGAACCCTAACCCTAACCCGAACCCGAAACCTAACCCTAACCCGAATCCTAACCCGAACACAACCCTAACCCGAACCCTAACCCTAACCCGAACCCTAACCCTAAACCTAACCCTAACCATAACCCTAAACCTAACCCTAACCCTAACCCGAACCCTAACCCGAACCCTAACCCTAACACTAACCCTAACCCTAACCCTAACCCTAAACCTAACCCTAACCCTAACCCGAACCCTAACCCGAAACCTAACCCTAACCCTAACCCGAACACTAACCCTAACCCTAACCCTAACCCTAACCCCTAACCCTAACCCGAACCCTAACCCTAACTCGAACACTAAACCTAACCCTACCCCGAACCCTAACCCTAACCCTAACCCTAACACTAACCCTAACCCTAACCCGAACCCTAACCCGAAGCCTAACCCGAACCTGAACCCTAACCCGAACCCTAACACTAACCCTAACCTGAACCCTAACCCTACACCCGAACCCTAACCCGAACCCTAAACCTAACCCTAACCCGAACCCTAACCCGAAACCTAACCCGAAACCTAACCCTAACCCTAACCCGAGCTCTAACCCTAACCCTAACCTGAACCCTAACCCTAACCCGAACCCTAACCCGAACCCTAACCTGAACCCTAAACCTAACCCTAACCCTAACCCGAACCCTAACCCTAACTCTAACTCTAACCCTAAACCTAACCCTAAACCGAAACCTCACCCTAACCCTAACCCGAACCCTAACCCGAACCCTAACCCGAACCCTAACCCTAACCCTATCCCGAGCCCTAACCCTAACTCTAACCTGAACCCTAACCCTAACCCGAACCCTAACCCTAACCCTAACCTGAACCCTAACCCTAACCCTAACCCTAACCCAAACCCGAACCCTAACCCTAACTCTAACTCTAACCCTAAAACTAACCCTAACCCG
>JAVLSZ010000113.1:470000-475000 GCA_032313775.1 Urocyon cinereoargenteus | reverse complement strand
CGAACCCGAACCCTAACCCTAACCCGAACCCTAACCCGAACTCTAACCCGAACCCTAACCTGAACCCTAAACCGAACCCTAACCCTAACCCGAACCCGAACCCGAACCTTCAACCGAAACCTAACCCTAACCCTAACCCGAACCCTAACCCTAACCCGAACCCTAAACCTAAACCTCACCCTAACCCTAACCCTAACACTAACCCTAACCCTAACCCGAACCCTAACCCGAACCCTAACCCTAACCCAAACCCGAACCCTAACCCCAACACGAACCCTAACCCGAACCCTAACCCGAACCCTAACCCTAACCCTAAACCGAACCCTAACCCTAACCCTAACCCGAACCCAAACCCGAACCCTAACCCGAACCCTAACCCGAACCCTAACCCTAACCCTAAACCTAACCCTAACCCGAAACCTAACCCTAACCCTAACCCTAACCCGAACACTAACACTAACCCTAACCCAAACCCTAACCCCTAACCCTAACCCGAACCCGAACCCTAACCCGAACCCGAACCCTAAACCTAACTCGAACCAGAACCCTAACCCTAACCCGAACCCGAACCCGAAACCTAACCCGAACACTAACCCTAACCCGAACCCGAAACCTAACCCTAATCCGAAACCTAACCCGAACCCAACCCCAACCCGAACCCTAACCCTAACCCTAACCCTAACCCTAAACCGAACCCTAATCCGAACCCTAAGCCTAACCCTAACCCTAACCCGAACCCTAACCCGAACCCTAACCCTAACCCTAACCCGAACACTAACCCTAACCCGAACCCGAAACCTAACCCTAATCCGAAACCTAACCCGAAACCAACCCCAACCCGAACCCTAACCCTAACCCGAACCCTAAACCTAACCCTAAACCGAAACCTAAACCTAACCTGAACCTTAACCCTAAACCTAACCCGAAACCTAACCCGAAACCTAACCCTAACCCGAACCCGAACCCTAACTCTAAACCTAACCGTAACCCTATCCCTAACCCTAACCCTAACCCTAACCCGAACCCTAACCCGAACCCTAACCCTAAACCTAACCCTAACCCTAACCCGAACCCTAACCCTAACACTAACCCTAACCCTAACCCGAACCCTAACCCTAACCGTAAACCGAACCCAAACCCGAACCCTAACCCTAACCCTAACCCGAACCCTAAGCCTAACCCTAACCCCTAACCCGAACCCTAACCCTAACCTTAACCCGAACCCTAAACATAACCTAACCCTAACCCTAACCCGAACCCTAACCCGAACCCTACCCCTAACCCTAATCCGACCCCTAACCCTAACCCTAACCCTAACCCGAACCCGAACCCTAACCCTAATCCTAAACCTAACCCGAACCCTAACCCTAACCCTAACCCCTAACCCGAACCCTAACCCTAACCTTAACCCGAACCCTAACCATAACCTAACCCGAACCCTAACCCTAACCCTAACCCGAATGCTAACCCTAACACGAACCCTAACCCGAACCCTAACCCGAACCCTAACCCGAACCCTAACCCTAACCCTAACCCGAACCCTAACCCTAAATGTAACCCTAACCATAACCCCTAAACCTAACCCTAAACCGAAACCTAATCCTAACCCGAACCCTAACCCTAAACCTAACCCGAACCCTAACCCTAAACCTAACCCGAACCCTAACCGTAACCCGAACCCTAACCCTAACCCGAACCCTAACACGAACCCTAAACCGAACCCTAACCCTTACCCGAACCCTAACACGAACCCGAACCCGTACCCTAACCCGAAACCTAACCCGAAACCTAAACCGAAACCTAACCCGAAACCTAACCGTAACCCTAACCCGAACCCTAACCCTAACCCGAACCCTAACCCGAACCCTAACCCGAACCCTAACCCGATGCCTAAACCGAACCCTAACCCTAACCCTAAACCGAACCCGAACCCTAACACGAACCCGAACCCTAACCCGAACTCTAACACTAACCCTAACCCGAACCCTAACCCTAACCCGAACCCAACCCGAACCCTAACCCTAACCCTAACCCTAACCCGAACCCTAACCCTAACCTTAAAACTAACCCTAACCCGAACCCTAACCCTAACCCTAATCCGACCCCTAACCCTAACCCTAACCCTAACCCTAACCCGAACCCGAACCCTAACCCTAATCCTAAACCTAACCCGAACCCTAACCCTAACCCTAACCCCTAACCCGAACCCTAACCCTAACCTTAACCCGAACCCTAACCATAACCTAACCCGAACCCTAACCCTAACCCTAACCCGAATGCTAACCCTAACACGAACCCTAACCCGAACCCTAACCCGAACCCTAACCCGAACCCTAACCCTAACCCTAACCCGAACCCTAACCCTAAATGTAACCCTAACCATAACCCCTAAACCTAACCCTAAACCGAAACCTAATCCTAACCCGAACCCTAACCCTAAACCTAACCCGAACCCTAACCCTAAACCTAACCCGAACCCTAACCGTAACCCGAACCCTAACCCTAACCCGAACCCTAACACGAACCCTAAACCGAACCCTAACCCTTACCCGAACCCTAACACGAACCCGAACCCGTACCCTAACCCGAAACCTAACCCGAAACCTAAACCGAAACCTAACCCGAAACCTAACCGTAACCCTAACCCGAACCCTAACCCTAACCCGAACCCTAACCCGAACCCTAACCCGAACCCTAACCCGATGCCTAAACCGAACCCTAACCCTAACCCTAACCAGAACCCTAACCCGAAACCTAACCCTAACCCTAACCCGAACCCTAACCCTAACCTTAAACCTAACCCTAACCCGAACCCTAACCCTAACCCTAACACTAACCCTAACGCGAACCCTAACCCTAACCCTAACCCTAATCCGAACCCTAACCCTAACCCTAAACCGAACCCGAACACTAACACGAACCCGAACCCTAACCCGAACTCTAACACTAACCCTAACCCGAACCCTAACCCTAACCCGAACCCAACCCGAACCCTAACCCTAACCCTAACCCTAACCCGAACCCTAACCCTAACCTTAAAACTAACCCTAACCCGAACCCTAACCCTAACCCTAATCCGACCCCTAACCCTAACCCTAACCCTAACCCTAACCCGAACCCGAACCCTAACCCTAATCCTAAACCTAACCCGAACCCTAACCCTAACCCTAACCCCAAACCCGAACCCTAACCCTAACCCTAATCCGAACCCTAACCCTAACCCTAAACCGAACCCGAACCCTAACACGAACCCGAACCCTAACCCGAACTCTAACACTAACCCTAACCCTAACCCTTACCCTAACCCGAGCCCTAACCTTAACCCTAACCCGAACCATAACCCTAACCGTAACCCAAACCCTAACCTGAACCCTAAACCTAACCCTAACCCTAACCCTAACCCTAACCCCTAACACTCACCCTAACCCTAACCCTAACCCTAACCCTAAATCCTAACCCTAACCCTAACACTAAACCTAACTCGAACCCTAACCCTAACCCTAGCCGAACCCTAACCTTAACCCTAACCCGAACCCTAACACAAAACCTAACCCTAACCCTAACCCTAAACCGAACCCTAACCCTAACCCTACCCGGAACCCTAACCCTAACCCTAACCCGAACCCGAACCCTAACCCCTTACCCTAATCTTAACCCTAACCCGAACCCTAACCCGAAACCTAACCCTAACCCCGAACCCGAACCCTAACCCTAACCCTAACCCTAACCCGAACGCTAACCCGAAACCTAACCCGAACCCCAAACCTAACCCTAAACCGAACCCGAACCCTAACCCTAACCCGAAACCTAATCCTAACCCGAAACCTAACCCTAACCCTAACCCAAACCCTAACCCGAACCCTAAACCTAACCCTAACCCGATCCCTCACCCGAACCCTAACACGAACCCTAACCCTAAACCTAACCCTAACCCGAACCCTAACCCTAACCCTAACCCGAAACCTAACCCTAACCCGAACCCTAACCCTAACACTAAACCGAACCCTAACCCTAACCCGAACCCGAAACCTAACCCTAACACGAAACCTAACCCGAACCCAACCCTAAACCGAACCCTAGCCCTAACCCGAACCCTAACCCTAAACCTAACCCTAACCCTAACGCTAAACCTAACCCTAACCCTAACACGAACCCTAACCCGAACCCTAACCGTAACCCTAACCCAAACCCTAACCCGAACCCTAACCCTAACCCTAACCCGAACCCGAACCCTAATCCCAACCCGAAACCTAAACCGAACCCTACTCCTAACCCTAACCCGAACCCTAACCCTAACCCTAACCCTAAAACCTAACCCTAACCCGAACCCTAACCCTAACCCGAAACCTAATCCTAACCCTAACCCGAACACTAACCCTAACCCTAACCCGAACCCTAACCCTAACCCGAACCCTAAACCTAAACCTAACCCTAACCCTAACCCTAACACTAACCCTAACCCTAACCCGAACCCTAACCCGAACCCTAACCCTAACCCTAAACCTAACCCGAACCCGAACCCGAACCTTCAACCGAAACCTAACCCTAACCCTAACCCAAACCCTAACCCTAACCCGAACTCGAACCCTAACCCTAACCCGAACCCTAACCCGAACCCTAACCCGAACCCTAACCCGAACCCTAAACCGAACCCTAACCCTAACCCTAACCCGAACCCTAACCCGAACCCTAACCCTAACCCTAACCCGAACGCTAACCCGAAACCTAACCCGAACCCCAAACCTAACCCTAAACCGAACCCGAACCCTAACCCTAACCCGAAACCTAATCCTAACCCGAAACCTAACCCTAACCCTAACCCAAACCCTAACCCGAACCCTAACCCTAACCCTAACCCGAACCCGAACCCTAATCCCAACCCGAAACCTAAACCGAACCCTACTCCTAACCCTAACCCGAACCCTAACCCTAACCCTAACCCTAAAACCTAACCCTAACCCGAACCCTAACCCTAACCCGAAACCTAATCCTAACCCTAA
>JAVLSZ010000113.1:442500-450000 GCA_032313775.1 Urocyon cinereoargenteus | reverse complement strand
CTAACCCTACACCCGAACCCTAACCTGAACCCTAAACCTAACCCTATCCCGAACCCTAACCCGAACCCTAACCCGAACCCTAACCCTAACCCTAACCCGAGCCCTAACCCTAACCCTAACCTGAAACCTAACACTAACCCGAACCCTAACCCGAACCCTAACCTGAACCCTAAACCTAACCCTAACCCTAACCCGAACCCGAACCCTAACCCTAACTCTAACTCTAACCCTAAACCTAACCCTAACCCGAAACCTAACCCTATCCCTAACCCGAACCCTAACCCGAACCCTAACCCGAACCCTAACCCTAACCCTATGCCGAGCCCTAACCCTAACTCTAACCTGAACCCTAACCCTAACCCGAACACTAACCCTAACCCTAACCTGAACCCTTACCCTAACCCTAACCCTAACCCTAACCCGAACCCAAACCCTAACTCTAACTCTAACCCTAAACCTAACCCTAACCCGAAACCTAACCCTAAACCTAAACCGAACCCTAAACCAAACGCTAACCCGAACCCTAACCCTAACACTAACCCTAACCATAACCCGAACCCTAACCCTAACCCGAACCCTAACCCGAACCCTAACCCGAACACTAACCCGAACCCTAACACTAACCCGAACCCTAACCCGAACCCTAACCCTAAACTTAACCCTAACCCTAACCAGTACCCTAACCCGAACCCTAACCCTAACCCTAAACCTAAACCTAATCCGAACCCTAACCCTAAACCTAACCCTAACCCTAACCCTAACCCTAAACCTAACCCTAACCCTAAACCTAACCCTAACCCGAACCCTAACCCGAACCCTAAACCTAACCCTAACCCTAACCCTAACCCGAACCCTAACCCTAACCCTAACCCGAACCCGAACGCTAACCCGAACCCGAACCCTAACCCGAAACCTAACCCTAACCCTAACCCGAACCCTAAACCTACCCCGAACCCTCACACGAACCCGAACCCGAACCCTAACCCGAAACCTAACCCGAAACCTAAACCGAACCCTAACCCGAATCCTAACACTAACCCTAACCCGAAACCTAACCCGAACCCTAACCCTAACCCTAACCCGAAACCTAACCCTAACCCTATCCAAACCCTAACCCGAACCCTAACCCTAACAATAACCCCAACCCTAAGCCGAACCCTAACCCTAACCCGAACCCTAAACCTAACCCTAACCCTAACCCGAACCCTAACCCTAACCCTAACCCTAACCCTAACACGAACCCTAACCTGAACCCGAAACCTAACCCTAATCCGAAACCTAACCCGAACCCAACCCTAACCCGAACCTTAACCCTAACCCGAACCCTAACCCTAAACCTAACCCTAAACCTAAACCTAACCCGAACCCTAACCCTACCCGAACCCGAAACCTAACCCTAACCCGAAACCTAACCCGAACCCAACCCTAAACCGAACCCTAACCCTAACCCGAACCCTAACCCTAAACCTAAAACTAACCCTAACCCGAAGCCTAACCCGAACCCTAACCCGAACCCTAACCCGAACCCTAACCCTAACCCTAAACCTAACCCGAACCCTAACCCTAACACGAACCTGAACCCTAACCCGAACCCGAACCCTAACCCGAACCCGAACCCTAACCCTATACCTAACCCTAACCCTAACCCTAACCCTAACACTAACCCTAACCCTAACCCGAAACCTAACCCGAACCCTAACCCTAACCCGAACCCTAACCCTAACCCTAACCCTAACCCGAACCCGAAACCTAAACCAAAACCTAACCCTAACCCTAACCCGAACCCTAACCCTAACCCAAACCGAACCCTAACCCTAATCCGAACCCTAACCCGAACCCTAAACCGAACCTTAACCCGAACCCTAACCCGAACCCTAAACCGAAACCTAACCCTAACCCTAACCCGAACCCTAACCAGAACCCTAACCCTAACCCTAACCCGAACCCTAACCCGAACCCGAACCCTAACCCTAACCCTAACCCGACCCCTAATCCTAACGCGAACCCTAACCCTTACCCTAAACCTAACCCGAACCCTAACCCTAACCCTAACCCTAACCCTAACACGAACCCTAACCTGAACCCGAAACCTAACCCTAACCCGAAACCTAACCCGAACCCAACCCTAACCCGAACCCTAACACTAACCCGAACCCTAACCCTAAACCTAACCCTAAACCTAAACCTAACCCGAACCCTAACCCTACCCGAAACCGAAACCTAACCCTAACCCGAAACCTAACCCGAACCCAACCCTAACCCGAACCCTAACCCTAACCCGAACCCTAACCCTAAACCTAAAACTAACCCTAACCCGAACCCTAACCCTTACCCGAACCCTAACACGAACCCGAACCCGTACCCAAACCCGAAACCTAACCCTAAACCTAAACCGAACCCTAACCCGAATCCTAACCCTAACCCTAACCCGAACCCTAACCCTAACCCTAACCCGAACCCTAACCCGATGCCTAAACCGAACCCTAACCCTAACCCTAACCCGAACCCTAACCCGAAACCTAACCCTAATCCTAACCCGAACCCTAACCCTAACCTTAAACCTAACCCTAACCCGAACCCTAGCCCTAACCCTAACCCTAACCCTAACGCGAACCCTAACCCTAACCCTAACCCTAACCCTAATCCGAACCCTAACCCTAAACCGAACCCGAACCCTAACACGAACCCGAACCCTAACCCGAACTCTAACACTAACCCTAACCCGAACCCTAACCCGAACCCGAACCCAACCCGAACCCTAAACCTAACCCGAACCCTAACCCAAACCATAACCCGAACCTTAACCCGAACCCTAACCCTTACCCTAACCCGAGCCCTAACCTTAACCCTAACCCGAACCCTAACCCTAACCGTAACCCAAACCCTAACCTGAACCCTAAACCTAACCCTAACCCTAACCCTAACCCTAACCCCTAACACTCACCCTAACCCTAACCCTAACCCTAACCCTAAATCCTAACCCTAACCCTAACACTAAACCTAACTCGAACCCTAACCCTAACCCTAGCCGAACCCTAACCCTAACACTAACCTGAACCCTAACCCGAAACCTAACCCTAACCCTAATCCTAAACCGAACCCTAAACCTAACCCTACCCGGAACCCTAACCCTAACCCTAACCCGAACCCGAACCCTAACCCTTTACCCTAATTCTAACCCTAACCCGAACCCTAACCCGAACCCTAACCCTAACCCTAACCCCGAACCCGAACCCTAACCCTATACCCTAACGCTAACCCGAACGCTAACCCGAACCCTAACCCGAACCCCAAACCTAACCCTAACCCGAACCCGAACCCAAACCCTAACCCGAAACCTAATCCTAACCCGAACCCTAACCCTAACCCTAACCCAAACCCTAACCCGAACCCTAAACCTAACCCTAACCCGAACCCTAACCCGAACACTAACTTGAACCCTAACCCTAACCCTAACCCTAACCCTAACCCAAACCCTAACCCTAACCCTAACCCGAACCCGAACCCTAACCCGAACCCGAACCCTAAACCGAACCCTAACCCTAAACCTAACCCGAACACTAACCCTAACCCTAACCCGAACCCTAACCCTAACCCTAACTCGAACACTAACCCTAACCCTTAACCGAACCCTAACCCTAAGCCTAACCCTAACCCTAACCCGAACCCTAAACCTAAACTTAACCCAAACCCTAACCCTAACACTAACCCTAACCCTAACCCGAACCCTACCCCGAACCCTAACACTAACCCTAACCCTAACCCTAACACGAACCCGAACCTTCAACCGAAAACAAACCCTAACCCGAACCCGAACCCTAACCCTAACCCGAACCCGAACCCTAACCCTAACCCGAACCCTAACCCGAACCCTAACCCGAACCCTAACCCGAAACCTAAACCGAACCCTAACCCTAACCCTAACCCGAACCCTAACCCGAACCCTAACCCTAACCCTAACCCGAACCTAACCCTAACCTTAAACCTCACCCTAACCCGAACCCTAACCCTAACCGTAACCCTAACCCTAACGCGAATTCTAACCCTAACCCTAACCCGAACCCTAACCCGAACCCTAACCCTAACCCGAACCCTAACCCTAACCCGAACCTTAACACTAACCCTAACCCTAACCCGAACCCTAAGCCGAACCCTAACCCTAACCCTAACCCTAACCCGAACCACAACCCTAACCCTAACCCAAACCCTAACCCTAATCCGAACCCTAACCCTAACCCTAAACCGAACCCGAACCCTAAAACGAACCCGAAACCTAACCCGAAATCTAACACTAACCCTAACCCGAACCCTAACCCTAACCCGAACCCAACCCGAACCCTAACCCTAACCCTACACGGAACCCTAACTCTAACCCTACCCCGAACGCTAACCCGAACCCTCACCCGAACCCCAACCATAACCCTAACCCGAACCCGAAACCTAACCCTAACCCTAACCGGAACCCTAATCCTAACCCGAACCCTAACCCTAACCCTAACACAAACCCGAACCCTAAACCTAACCCGAACCCTAACCCGAACCCTAACCCGAACCCTAACCCGAACCCTAAACCGAACCCTAACCCTAACCCTAACCCGAACCCTAACCCGAACCCTAACCCGAACCCTAACCCGAACCCTAACCCTAACCCTAAACCTAACCCTAACCCGAAACCTAACCCTAACCCTAACCCTAACCCGAACACTAACACTAACCCTAACACAAACCCTAACCCCTAACCCTAACCCGAACCCGAACCCTAACCCGAACCCGAACCCTAAACCTAACTCGAACCAGAACACTAACCCTAACCCGAACCCGAACCCGAACCCTAACCCTAAACCGAACCCTAACCCGAACCCTAACCCTAACCCTAACCCTAACCCGAACCCTAACGCGAACCCTAACCCTAACCCGAAACCTAACCCTAACCCTAACCTTAAATCCTAACTCTAACCCGAACCCTAACCCTAACCCTAACCCTAACCCTAACCGTAACTCGAACCCTAACCCTAACCCTAACCCCAATCCTAACCCTAACCCTAACCCGAACCCTAACCCGAACCCTAAACCTAACCCTAACCCTAACCCGAACCCTAACCCTAACCCTACCCGGAACCCTAACCCTAACTCTAACCCGAACCCGAACCCTAACCCCTTACCCTAATCATAACCCTAACCCGAACCCTAACCCGAACCCTAACCCTAACCCTAACCCCGAACCCGAAACCTCACCCTAACCCTAACCCTAACCCGAACGCTAACCTGAACCCTCACCCGAACCCCAACCCTAACCCTAACCCGAACCCGAACCTAACCCTAACCCTAACCCGAACCCTAATCCTAACCGAACCCTCACCCTAACCCTAACCCTAACCCGAACCCTAACCCTAACCCTAACCCGACCCCTAACCCTAACCCTAACACGAACCCTAACCCTAACTCGAACACTAACCCTAACCCTAACCCGAACCCTAACCCTAAACCTAACCCTAACCCTAACACTAAACCTAACCCTAACACGAACCCTAACCCGAACCCTAACCCTAACCCGAACCCTAACCCGAACCCTAACCCGAACCCGAACCCGAACCCGAACCCTAATCCGAACCCTAACCCTAACCCTAAACCGAACCCGAACCCTAACACGAACCCGAACCCTAACCCGAACCCTAACACTAACCCTAACCCGAACCCTAACCCTACACCCGAACCCTAACCTGAACCCTAAACCTAACCCTATCCCGAACCCTAACCCGAACCCTAACCCGAACCCTAACCCTAACCCTAACCCGAGCCCTAACCCTAACCCTAACCTGAAACCTAACACTAACCTGAACCCTAACCCGAACCCTAACCTGAACCCTAAACCTAACCCTAACCCTAACCCGAACCCGAACCCTAACCCTAACTCTAACTCTAACCCTAAACCTAACCCTAACCCGAAACCTAACCCTATCCCTAACCCGAACCCTAACCCGAACCCTAACCCGAACCCTAACCCTAACCCTATGCCGAGCCCTAACCCTAACTCTAACCTGAACCCTAACCCTAACCCGAACACTAACCCTAACCCTAACCTGAACCCTTACCCTAACCCTAACCCTAACCCTAACCCGAACCCAAACCCTAACTCTAACTCTAACCCTAAACCTAACCCTAACCCGAAACCTAACCCTAAACCTAAACCGAACCCTAAACCAAACGCTAACCCGAACCCTAACCCTAACACTAACCCTAACCATAACCCGAACCCTAACCCTAACCCGAACCCTAACCCGAACCCTAACCCGAACACTAACCCGAACCCTAACACTAACCCAAACTCTAACGCGAACCCTAACCCTAACCTTAACCCTAACCCTAACCAGTACCCTAACCCGAACCCTAACCCTAACCCTAAACCTAAACCTAATCCGAAACCTAACCCTAACCCTAACCCTAACCCTAACCCTAAACCTAACCCTAACCCTAAACCTAACCCTAACCCGAACCCTAACCCGAACCCTAAACCTAACCCTAACCCTAACCCTAACCCGAACCCTAACCCTAACCCTAACCCGAACCCGAACGCTAACCCGAACCCGAACCCTAACCCGAAACCTAACCCTAACCCTAACCCGAACCCTAAACCTACCCCGAACCCTCACACGAACCCGAACCCGAACCCTAACCCGAAACCTAACCCGAAACCTAAACCGAACCCTAACCCGAATCCTAACACTAACCCTAACCCGAAACCTAACCCGAACCCTAACCCTAACCCTAACCCGAAACCTAACCCTAGCCCTATCCAAACCGTAACCCGAACCCTAACCCTAACCCTAACCCCAACCCTAAGCCGAACCCTAACCCTAACCCGAACCCTAAACCTAACCCTAACCCTAACCCGAACCCTAACCCTAACCCTAACCCTAACCCTAACACGAACCCTAACCTGAACCCGAAACCTAACCCTAACCCGAAACCTAACCCGAACCCAACCCTAACCCGAACCCTAACCCTAACCCGAACCCTAACCCTAAACCTAACCCTAAACCTAAACCTAACCCGAACCCTAACCCTACCCGAACCCGAAACCTAACCCTAACCCGAAACCTAACCCGAACCCAACCCTAAACCGAACCCTAACCCTAACCCGAACCCTAACCCTAAACCTAAAACTAACCCTAACCCGAAGCCTAACCCGAACCCTAACCCGAACCCTAACCCGAACCCTAACCCTAACCCTAAACCTAACCCGAACCCTAACCCTAACCCGAACCTGAACCCTAACCCGAACCCGAACCCTAACCCGAACCCGAACCCTAACCCTATACCTAACCCTAACCCTAACCCTAACCCTAACACTAACCCTAACCCTAACCCGAACCCTAACCCGAACCCTAACCCTAACCGAACCCTAACCCTAACCCTAACCCTAACCCGAACCCGAAACCTAAACCAAAACCTAACCCTAACCCTAACCCGAACCCTAACCCTAACCCAAACCCGAACCCT
>JAVLSZ010000113.1:427500-432500 GCA_032313775.1 Urocyon cinereoargenteus | reverse complement strand
CCCTAATCCTAACCCGAACCCTAACCCTAACCCTAACCATAACCCGAACCGTAACCCTAACCCTAACCCGACCCTTAACCCGAACCCTAACACGAACCCTAACCCTAACACTAACCCTAACCCGAACCCTAACCCTAACCCTAACCCGAACCCTAACCCTAAACCGAAACCTAACCCTAACCCTAATCCTAACCCGAATCCTAACCCTAACCCGAACCCGAAACTTAACCCTAACCCGAATCCTAACCCGAACCCAACCCTAACCCGAACCCTAACCCTAACCCGAACCCTAACCCTAAACCTAACCCTAAACCTAACCCTAAACCTAACCCTAACCCTAACCCGAACCCTAACCCGAACCCTAACCCTAACACTAACCCTAACCCTAACCCTAACCCTAAACCTAACCCTAACCCTAACCCGAACCCTAACCCGAACCCTAACCCTAACCCTAACCCGAACACTAACCCTAACCCTAACCCTAACCCTAACCCCTAACCCTAACCCGAACCCTAACCCTAACTCGAACACTAACCCTAACCCTAACCCGAACCCTAACCCTAAACCTAACCCTAACCCTAACCCTAACCCTAACCCGTAACCTAAACCTAACCCTAACCCTAACCATAACCCGTACCCTAACCCTTAACCTAACCCTAACCCTAACCCTTACCCTAACCCGTACCCTAACCCTAACCCTAACCCCGAACCCGAACCCTCACCCTAACCCTAACCCTAACCCGAACGCTAACCCGAACCCTCACCCGAACCCCAACCCTAACCCTAACCCGAACCCTAATCCTAACCCGAACCCTAACCCTAACCCTAACCCTAACCCGAACCCTAACCCTAAACCTAACCCGACCCCTAACCCGAACCCTAACACGAACCCTAACCCTAACACTAATCCTAACCCTAACCCTAACCCTAACCCTAACCCGAACCCTAACCCTAACCCGAAACCTAACCCTAACCCTAATCCTAACCCGAACCCTAACCCTAACCCGAACCCGAAACCTAACCCTAACCCGAATCCTAACCCGAACCCAACCCTAACCCGAACCCTAACCCTAACCCGAACCCTAACCCTAAACCTAACCCTAACCCTAACCCTAAACCTAACCCTAACCCTAACCCGAACCCTAACCCGAACCCTAACCCTAACACTAACCCTAACCCTAACCCTAACCCTAAACCTAACCCTAACCCTAACCCGAACCCTAACCCGAACCCTAACCCGACCCCTAACCCGAACCTAACCCGAACCCTAACCCTAACCCTAACCCGAGCCCTAACCCTAACCCTAACCTGAACCCTAACCCTAACACGAACCCTAACCCGAACCCTAACCTGAACCCTAAACCTAACCCTAACCCTAACCCGAACACGAACCCTAACCCTAACTCTAACTCTAACCCTAAACCTAACCCTAACCCGAAACCTAACCCTAACCCTAACCCGAACCCTAACCCGAACCCTAACCCGAACCCTAAACCTATCCCTATCTCGAGCCCTAACCCTAACTCTAACCTGAACCCTAACCCTAACCCGAACCCTAAACCTAACCCTAACCTGAACCCTAACCCTAACCCTAACCCTAACCCGAACCCGAACCCTAACCCTAAACCTAACTCTAACTCTAACCCTAAACCTAACCCTAACCCGAAACCTAACCCTAACCCTAAACCGAACCCTAAACCGAACACTAACCCGAACCCTAACCCTAACCCTAACCCTAACCATAACCCGAACCCTAACCCTAACCCGAACCCTACCCCGAACCCTAACCCTAAACCGAACCCTATCCCGAACACTAACCCGAACCCTAACACTAACCCGAACCCTAACCCGAACCCTAACCCTAACCTTAACCCTAAACCTAACCAGTACCCTAACCCGAACCCTAACCCTAACCCTAAACCTAACCCTAATCCGAACCCTAACCCTAACCCTAACCCTAACACTAACCCTCACCCTAAACCTAACCCTAATCCTAAACCTAACCCTAACCCGAACCCTAACCCGAACCCTAAACCTAACCCTAACCCTAACCCTAACCCGAACCCTAACCCTAACCCTAACCCGAACCCGAACGCTAACCCGAACCCGAACCCTAACCCGAAACCTAACCCTAACCCTAACCCGAACCCTAACCCTAACCCGAACCCTCACACGAACCCGAAGCCGAACCCTAACCCGAAACCTAACCCGAACCCTAAACCGAACCCTAACCCGAATCCTAACACTAACACTAACCCGAACCCTAACCCGAACCCTAACCCTAACCCTAACCCGAAACCTAACCCTAACCCTAACCCAAACCCTAACCCGAGCCCTAACCCTAACCCTAACCCCAACCCTAACCCGAACCCTAACCCTAACCCTAACCCTAACCCGAACCCTAACCCTAACCCGAACGCTAACCCGAACCCTAACCCAAACCCCAACCCTAACCCTTACCCGAACCCGAACCCTAACCCTAACCCTAACCCGACCCCTAATCCTAACCCGAAACCTAACCCTAACCCTAACCCTAACCCGAACCCTAACCCTAACCCTAACCCGAACCCTAACACGAACCCTAACCCGAACCCGAAACCTAACCCTAACCCGAAACCTAACCCTAACCCAACCCTAACCCGAACCCTAACCCTAACCCGAACCCTAACCCTAAACCTAACCCTAAACCTAAACCTAAATCGAACCCTAACCCTACTCGAACCCGAAACCTAACCCTAACCCGAAACCTAACCCGAACCCAACCCTAACCCGAAGCCTAACCCGAACCCTAACCCGAACCCTAAACCGAACCCTTACCCTAAACCTAACCCTATCCCTAAACCGAAACCTAACCTTAACCCGAACCCTAACACTAACCCTAACCCGAACCCGAAACCTAAACCAAAACCTAACCCTAACCCTAACCCGAACCCTAACCCTAACCCAAACCCGAACCCTAACCCTAACCCGAACCCTAACCCGAACCCTAACCCGAACCCTAACCCGAACCCTAAACCGAAACCTAACCCTAACCCTAAACCGAACCCTAACCCGAACCCTAACCCTAACCCTAACCCGAACCCTAACCCTAACCCTACACCTAACCCTAACCCGAAACCTAACCCTAACCCTAACCCTAACCCGAACACTAACACTAACCCTAACCCAAACCCTAACCCCTAACCCTAACCCGCACCCGAACCCTAACCCGAACCCGAACCCTAAACCTAACTCGAACCAGAACCCTAACCCGAACCCGAACCCGAAACCTAACCCTAACCCTAACCCGAACCCGAACCCTAACACGAACCCTAACCCTGACCCGAACCCTAACCCTAACCCTAACCCTAAACCGAACCCTAACCCGAACCCTAACCCTAACCCTAACCCTAACCCGAACCCTAACCCGAACCCTAACCCTAACCCTAACCCGAACCCTAACCCTAACCCGAAACCGAAACCTAACCCTAACCCGAAACCTAACCCGAACCCAACCCTAACCCGAACCCTAACCCTAACCCGAACCCTAACCCTAACCCTAACCCGAAACCTAAACCTAACCTGAACCCTAACCCTAAACCTAACCCGAACCCTAACCCGAAACCTAACCCTAACCCGAACCCGAACCCTAACCCTAAACCTAACCATAACCCTATCCCTAACCCTAACCCTAACCCTAACCCGAACCCTAACCCGAACCCTAACCCTAAACCTAACCCTAACCCTAACCCGAACCCTAACCCTAACACTAACCCTAAACCTAACCCGAACCCTAACCCTAACCCTAACCCGAAACCAAACCCGAACCCTAACCCTAACCCTCACCCGAATCCTAACCCTAACCCTAACACCTAACCCGAACCCTAACCCTAACCTTAACCCGAACCCTAACCAAAACCTAACCCTAAACCTAACCCGAACCCTAACCCGAACCCTAACCCTAACCCTAATCCGAAACCTAACCCTAACCATAACCCTAACCCTAACCCGAAACCGAACCCTACCCCTAACCCTAAACCTAACCCGAACCCTAACCCTAACCCTAACCCGAACCCTAACCGTAACCCGAACCCTAACCCTAACCCTAAACCTAACACTAATTCTAACCCGAACCCTAACCCTAACTCTAACCCGAACCCTAACCCGAACCCTAACCCTACCCTTACCTGAACAGTAACCCCTAACCGTAACCCGAACCCGAACCCTTACCCGAAACCGAACCCTAACCCTAACCCGAACCCGAACCCGAACCTGAACCCTAACCCTAACCCGAACCCGAACCCTAACCCTAACCCTAACCCTAACCCGAACCCTAACCCGAACCCTAACCCTAACACTAAACCTAACCCTAACCCGAACCCTAACCCTAACCCTATACCGAACCCAAACCCGAACCCTAACCCTAACAATAACCCAAACCCTAACCCTAACCCTAACCCCTAACCCGAACCCTAACCCTAACCTTAACCCGAACCCTAAACATAACATAACCCTAACCCTAACCCGAACACTAACCCGAACCCTACCCCTAACCCTAATCCGAACCCTAACCCTAACCCTAACCCTAACCCTACCCCGAACCCGAACCCTAAACCTAACCCTAAACCTAACCTGAACCCTAACCCTAACCCTAACCCCTAACCCGAACCCTAACCCTAACCTTAACCCGAACCCTAACCATAACCTAACCCGAAACCTAACCCTAACCCTAACCCGAATGCTAACCCTAACAAGAACCCTAACCCGAACCCTAACCCAAACCCTAACCCGAACCCTAACCCTAACCCTAACCCGAACCCTAACCCGAACCCTAAACCTAAATGTAACCCTAACCATAACCCCTAAACCTAACCCTAACCCGAATCCTAATCCTAACCCGAACCCTAACCCTAAACCTAACCCGAAACCTAACCCTAACCCTAACCCGAACCCTAACCGTAACCCGAACCCTAACCCTAACCCTAAACCTAACACGAATCCTAACCCGAAACCTAACCCTA
>JAVLSZ010000113.1:402500-425000 GCA_032313775.1 Urocyon cinereoargenteus | reverse complement strand
CCTAAACCTAACCCTAACCCTAACCCTAACCCGAACCCTAACCCTAACCCTAACCCGAACCCTAACCCCTAACCCGAACCCAACCCGAACCCTAACACGAACTCGAACCCTAACCCTACCCCGAACCCGAACCCAAACCATAACCCTAACCCTAAACCGAACCCTAACCCTAACCCTAATCCTAACCCTAACCCGAAACCTAACCCTAACCCGAAGTCTAACACTAACCCTAACCCGAACCCTAACCCGAACCCAACCCGAACCCTAACCCTAACCCTAACCCTAACCCGAACCATAACCCGAACCTTAACCCGAACCCTAACCCTTACCCTAACCCGAGCCCTAACCTTAACCCTAACACGAACCCTAACCCTAACCATAACCCAAAACCTAACCTGAACCCTAAACCTAACCCTAGCCCTAACCCTAACACTAACCCCTAACACTCACCCTAACCCTAACCCTAACCCTAACCCTAAATCCTAACCCTAACCCTAACACTAAACCTAACTCGAACCCTAACCCTAACCCTAACCGAAACCTAACCCTAACCCTAACCCGAACCCTAACCCGAAACCTAACCCTAACCCTAACCCTAAACCGAACCCTAACCCTAACCCTAACCCGAACACTAACACTAACCCTAACCCAAACCCTAACCCCTAAACCTAACCCGAACCCGAACACTAACCCGACCCCGAAACCTAAACCTAACTCGAACCAGAACCCTAACCCTAACCCGAACCCTAACCCGAACCCTAAACCTAATCCTACCCGAACCCTAATTCGAACCCTAACCCTAACCCTAACCCGAACCCTAACCCTAACCCTAACCAGAACCCTAAACCTAACCCTACACCAAACCCTAACCCGAACCCTAACCCTAACCCTAACACTAACCCGAACCGTAACCCTAACCCTAACCCCAACCCGAACCCTAACCCCTAACCCGAACCCGAACCCGAACCCTAACCCGAAACCGAACCCTAACCCGAACACGAACCCGAACCCTTACCCTAATCCTAACACTAACTCGAACCCTAACCGGAACCCTAACCCTAACCCTAACCCTAAACCGAACCCTAACCCGAACTCTAAACCGACCCTACCCCTAACCCCTAACACTAACCCTAACGCGAAACCTAACCCTAACCCGAACCCGAACCCTAACCCGAACCCGAACCCTAACCCTAACCCTAACCTTAACCCGAACCCTAACCCGAACCCGAACCCTAACCCGAACCCGAACCCTAACCCTAAACCTAACCCTAACCCGAAACCTAACCCGAACCCTAACTCGAACCCTAACCGTAACCCGAACCCTAACCCGAACCCGAACCCTAAACCTGACCCTAACCCTAACCCTAACCCTAACCCTAATCCTAACCCGAACTCTAGCCCTAAACCTAACCCTAACCCGAACCCTAACCCGAACCCGAAACCTAACCCTAACCCTAACCCTAATCCGAACCCGAACCCTAACCCTAAACATAACCCGAACCCTAACCCTAACCCTAACCCGAACCCTAACCCTAACCCTAACCCTAACCCTAACCCCTAACCCTAACCCGAACCCTAACCATAAATCTAACCCTAACCCGAACCCTAACCCTAACCCGAAACCTAACCCTAAACCTAACCCTAACCTTAACCCTAACCCTAATCCTAACCCGAACCCTAACACAAACCCTAACTTGAACCCTAACCCTAACCCTACCCCGAACCAAAATGCTACCCCGAACCCGAACCCTAACCCGAACACTAACCCTAACCCTAACCCGAACCCTAAACCTAAACCTAACTCTAACCCTAACCCTAACGCTAAAACTAACCCGAACCCTAACCCTAATCTAACCCGAACCCTAACCCTAAAACTAACCCTAACCCTAAACCGAACCCTAACCCTAACCCTAACCCTAAACCTAACCCTAACCCGAATCCTAACCCGAACTCTAACCCGACCCGAACCCTAACCCTAACCCTAACCGTAACCCGAAACCTAACCCTAACCCTAACCCGAAACCGAACCCTAACCCGAACCCGAACCCTAACCCTAACCCTAACCCGAACCTGAACCCTAACCCGAACCCGAACCCTAACCCTAACCTTAACCCTAACCCGAACCCTAACCCTAAACCTAACCCGAACCCGAACCCTAAACCGAACCCGAACCCTAACCCGAACCCTAAACCTAACCCTAACCCGAACCCTAACCCTAACCCGAACCCTAACCCGAACCCTAAACCTAAACCTAAACCTAACCCTAAACCAAACCCTAACCCTAACCCTAACCCGAAAACTAACCGTAACCCTAACCCGAACCCTAACCCTAAACCTAACCCTAACCCTAACCTGAACCCTAACCCAAACCCTAACCGGAACCCTAACCCTAACTCTAACCCGAACCCGAACACTAACCACTTACCCGAATCCTAACCCTAACCCGAACCCTAACCCGAACCCTAACCCTAACCCTAACACGAACCCTAACACTAACCCGAACCCTAACCCTAAACCTAACCCTAACCCGAACCCTAATACTAAACCTAACCTGACCCATAACGCGAACCCTAACCCGAACCCGAACCCTAACCCTACCCCGAACCCGAACCCAAAACATAAACCTAACCCTAACCCGAACCCTAAACCTAACCCTAACCCTAACCCTAACTCGAACCCTAACCCTAAACCTAACCCTAAATCTAACCCGAACCCAAACCCTAAACCTAGCCGAACCCTAACCCGAACCCTAACCCGTACCCTAAACCTAACCCTAAACCTAACCCTAACCCGAACCCTAACCGTAACCCGAACCCTAACCAGAACCCTAAACCTAACCCTAACCCTAACCCGACCCCTAACCCAAACACGAACCCTAACCTGAACCCGAACCCTAACCCTAACACGAAACCGAACCCTAACCCTAAACCGAACCCTAACCCTAACCCTAACCCGAACCCTAACCCTAAACCTACAACAAACCCTAACCCTAACGCTAACCCGAATCCTAACCCTTAACCTAACCCGAACCCTAACCCTAACCCTAACCCTAACCCTAACCCGAACCCTAACCCTAACCCTAAACCGAACCCGAACCCTAAACCGAACCCGAACCCTAACCCGAACCCTAACCCTTACCCGAACCCTAACCCACACCCTAACCCTAATCCTAACCCGATCCCTAACCCCTAACCAGAACCCGTAATCGTACCCTAACCCTAACCTGAACACTAACCGTAACCCTAACCCGAACCCTAACCCTAACCCGAACCCTAACCCTAACCCGAACCCTAACCCGAACACTAACCCTAACCCGAAACCTAATCCTAACCCGAAACCTAACCCTAACCCGAACCCTAACCCTAACCATAACACGAACCTAAACCTGAACCCTAACCCTAACCCGAACCCGAACCCTAACCCTAAACCTAACCCTAACCCTAACCGCAACACTAACCCTAACCGTAAACCGAACACTAACCCGAACCCTAAGCATAACCCTAACGCGAACCCGAACCCTAAACCGAAACCTAACCCTAACCTGAACCCTAACCCTAACCTGAACCCTAACCCTTATCCGAACCCTAACCCTAACCCTAACACGAACCCTAACCTGAACCCTGACCCTAACACGAACCCGAACCCTAACACTAAACCTAAACCTAACCCTAACCCTAACACTAAACCTAACCGTAAACCGAACCCTAACCCGAACCCTAAGCCTAACCCTAACCCTAACCCGAACCCTAACCCGAACCCTAACCCTAACCCTAACCCGAACCCGAACCCAAAACATAAACCTAACCCTAACCCGAACCCTAAACCTAACCCTAACCCTAACCCTAACCCGAACCCTAACCCTAAACCTAACCCTAAATCTAACCCAAACCCTAACCCTAAACCTAGACCGAACCCTAACCCGAACCCTAACCCGTACCCTAACCCTAACCCTAAACCTAACCCTACCCGAACCCTAACCGTAACCCGAACCCTAACCAGAACCCTAAACCTAACCCTAATCCTAACCCGACACCTAACCCAAACCCGAACCCTAACCCAAACCCTAACCCTAACCCGAACCCTAACCCTAAACCTAACCCTTACCCTAACCCTAACACTAACCCTAACCCGAACCCGAACCCTAACCCTACCCTAACTCTAACCCTAAACCTAACCCTAACCCTAACCCTAACCCTAACCCTAACCCTAACCCAAACCCTAACCCGAACCCTAACACGAACCCTAACCCTAACCCTATACCGAACCCGAACCCTAACCCGAACCCTAACCCTAACCTGAACCCTAACCCGAACCCTAACCCGAACCCTAACCCGAACCCTAACCCGAACCATAACCCTAACCCTAACCCTAACCCGAACCCTAACCCGAACCCTAACCCTAACCCTAACCCGAACCCTACCCCTATCCCTAAACCTAACACTAATCCAAACCCTAACCCTAACCCTAACCCTAACACTAACCCGAACACTAAACCTAACCCGAACCCTAACCCCTAACCCTAACACGAACCCGAACGCTAACCCGAACCCGAACCCTAACCCGAACCCGAACCCGAACCCTAAACCTAACTCGAACCCGAAACCGAACTCTAACCCTAACCCTAACCCGAACCCTAACCCTAACCCGAACCCTAACCCTAACCCGAACCCTAAACCGAACCCTAACCCTAACCCTAACCCAAACCCGAACCCTAACCCTAACCCTAACCCTAACGCTAACCCTAATCCGAACCCTAACCCTAACCCTAAAGCGAACCCGAACCCTAACGCGAACCCGAACCCTAACACGAAACCTAACACTAACCCTAACCCGAACCCTAACCCTAACCCAACCCTAACCTGAAACCTAACCCTAACCCTAACCCGAACCCTAACCCGAACCCTAACCCGAACGCTAAACCTAACCCTAACCCGAGCACTAACCCTAACCCTAACCCGAACCCTAACACTAACCCTAACCCAAACCCTAACCCGGACTCTAAACCTAAACCTAACCCTAAACCTAACCCTAACCCTAACCCCTAACCCTAACCCTTACCCTAACCCTAACCCTAAACCTAACCCTAACCCTAACCCGAACCCTAACCCTAACCCTAACCCGAACCCTAACCCTAACCCGAACCCTAACCATAACCCGAACCCTAACCCTAAACCTAACCCTAACCCTAACCCTAACCCTAACCCGAACCCTAACCCGAACCATAACCCGAACCCTAACCCTAAACCTAACACTAACCCGAACCCTAACCCTAACCCTAACTCTAACCCGAACCCTAACCATAACCCGAACCCGAACCCTAACACCAACCCTAACCCTAACCCGAACCCTAACCCTAACCCTAACCCGAACACTTACCCTAACCCTAACCCTAACCCAAACCCTAACCCTAACTCGAACCCGAACCCTAACCCTAACGCGAACCGTAACCCGAACCCTAACCCGAACCCTAACCCGAACCCTAAACTTAACCCTAACCCGAACACTTACCCGAACCCGATCCCTAGCTCCTTACCCGAATCCTAACCCTAACCCGAACCCTAACCCTAACCGTAACCCTAACCCGAACCCTAACAAGAACCCTAACCCGATCCCCAACCCTAAATGTAACCCTAACCCGAAACCTAACCCTAACCCTAACCCGAACCCTAACCCTAACCCGAACCCTAACCCTATCCCTAACCCTAACCCGAACCCTAACCTAACACTATCCCGACCCCTAACCCGAACCCTAACACGAACCCTAATCCTAACCCTAACCCGAACCCTAACCCTAAGCCTAACCGGACCCCTAACCCTAACCCGAACCCTAACCCTAACCATAACCCGAACACTAACCCTAACCCGAACCCTAAACCTAACCCTAACACGAACCCAAACCTGAACCCTAACCCTAACCCGAACCCGAACCCTAACCCTAACCCGAACCCTAACCCTAACCCGAAACCTAACCCGAACCCTAACCCTAACCCGAACCCTAATCCTAACCCGAACCCTAACCCTAACCCGAACCCTAACCCTAACCCTAACACGAACCGTAACCTGAACCCTAACACTAACCCGAACCCGAACCCTAACCCTAAACCTAACCCTAACCCTAACCCTAACACTAAGCCTAACCGTAAACCGAACCCTAACCCGAACTCTAAGCCTAACCCTAACCCTAACCCGAACCCTAACCCGAACCCTAACCCTAACCCTAACCCGAACCCGAACCCGAACCCGAACCCTAACCCGAACCCTAACCCTAACCCTAACCCAAACCCTAACCCGAACCCTAACCCTAACCCGAACCCGAACCCTAACCCTAAACCTAACCCAAACCCTAACCCGAACCCTAACCCCAACCCTAACCCTAACCCTAACCCGAACCCTAACCCCTAACCCGAACCCGAACCCGTAACCTAAACCGAACCCGAAACCTAACCCTACCCCGAATCCGAACCCAAATCATAACCCTATCCCTAACACGAACCCTAACCCTAACACTAACCCTAACCCTAACCCGAACCCTAACCCTAACCCTAACCCTAACATTAACCCGAACCCTAACCCTAACCCGATCCCTAACCCGAAACCTAACCCGAACCCTAACACTAAAGCTAACCCTAACCCGAACCCTAACCCTAACCCTAACCGGAACCCTAACCCTAACCCTAACCCGAACCCTAACCCTAACCCTAACCCTAACCCTAACCCTAACCGGAACCCTAACCCTAACCCTAACCCGAACCTGAACCCTAAGCCATTACCCGAATCCTAAACCTAACCCGAACCCTAACCCGAACCATAACCCTAAACCCGAACCGGAAACCTAACCCTAACCCTAACCCTAACCCGAACCCTAACCCGAACCATAACCCGAACCCAAACCCTAACCCTAACCCGAACCCTAACCCTAACGCTAACCCTAACCCTAACCCTAACCCGAAGCCTAACCCTAACCCTAACCTGAACACTAACCCCTAACCCTAACCCTAACCCGAACCCTAACACGAACCCGAACCCTAACACTAACCCGAACCCGAACTCTAACCCTAACCCGAACCCGAACCGGAACCCTAACACTAACCCTAACCCGAACCCTAACCCTAACCCGAACCCTAACCCAAACCCTAACCCTAACCCTAACCCTAACCCTATCCCGAACCCTAACCCGAACCCTAACCCTAACCCTAACCCGAACCCTAACCCTAACCCTAACCCGATCCCTAACCCTAACCCTAACCCTAACCCTAACCCGAACCCTAACCCAAACCCTAAACCGAACCCGAACCCTAAACCGAACCCGAACCCTAACCCGAACCCTAACCCTTACCCGAACCCTAACCCGAACCCTAACCCTAATCCTAACCCGATCCCTAACCCCTAACCCGAACCCGTAACCGTACCCTAACCCTAACCTGAACACTAACCGTAACCCTAACCCGAACCCTAACCCTAACCCGAACCCTAACCCTAACCCGAACCCTAACCCGAACCCTAACCCTAACCCGAAACCTAATCCTAACCCGAAACCTAACCCTAACCCGAACCCTAACCCTAACCATAACACGAACCTAAACCTGAACCCTAACCCTAACCCGAACCCGAACCTAACCCTAAACCTAACCCTAACCCTAACCGTAACACTAACCCTAACCGTAAACCGAACACTAACCCGAACCCTAAGCATAACCCTAACGCGAACCCGAACCCTAAACCGAAAGCTAACCCTAACCTGAACCCTAACCCTAACCTGAACCCTAACCCTAATCCGAACCCTAACCCTAACCCTAACAAGAACCCTAACCTGAACCCTGACCCTAACACGAACCCGAACCCTAACACTAAACCTAACCCTAACCCTAACCCTAACACTAAACCTAACCGTAAACCGAACCCTAACCCGAACCCTAAGCCTAACCCTAACCCTAACCCGAACCCTAACCCGAACCCTAACCCTAACCCTAACCCGAACCCGAACCCAAAACATAAACCTAACCCTAACCCGAACCCTAAACCTAACCCTAACCCTAACCCTAACACTAAACCTAACCGTAAACCGAACCCTAACCCGAACCCTAAGCCTAACCCTAACCCTAACCCGAACCCTAACCCGAACCCTAACCCTAACCCTAACCCGAACCCGAACCCAAAACATAAACCTAACCCTAACCCTAACCCTAAACCTAACCCTAACCCTAACCCGAACCCTAACCCTAACTCTAACCCGAACCCTAACCCTAAACCTAACCCTAAATCTAACCCAAACCCTAACCCTAAACCTAGACCGAACCCTAACCCGAACCCTAACCCGTACCCTAACCCTAACCCTAAACCTAACCCTACCCGAACCCTAACCGTAACCCGAACCCTAACCAGAACCCTAAACCTAACCCTAATCCTAACCCGACACCTAACCCAAACCCGAACCCTAACCCAAACCCTAACCCTAACCCGAACCCTAACCCTAAACCTAACCCTTACCCTAACCCTAACACTAACCCTAACCCGAACCCGAACCCTAACCCTACCCTAACTCTAACCCTAAACCTAACCCTAACCCTAACCCTAACCCTAACCCTAACCCTAACCCAAACCCTAACCCGAACCCTAACACGAACCCTAACCCTAACCCTATACCGAACCCGAACCCTAACCCGAACCCTAACCCTAACCTGAACCCTAACCCGAACCCTAACCCGAACCCTAACCCGAACCCTAACCCGAACCATAACCCTAACCCTAACCCTAACCCGAACCCTAACCCGAACCCTAACCCTAACCCTAACCCGAACCCTACCCCTATCCCTAAACCTAACACTAACCCAAACCCTAACCCTAACCCTAACCCTAACACTAACCCGAACACTAAACCTAACCCGAACCCTAACCCCTAACCCTAACACGAACCCGAACGCTAACCCGAACCCGAACCCTAACCCGAACCCGAACCCGAACCCTAAACCTAACTCGAACCCGAAACCGAACTCTAACCCTAACCCTAACCCGAACCCTAACCCTAACCCGAACCCTAACCCTAACCCGAACCCTAAACCGAACCCTAACCCTAACCCTAACCCAAACCCGAACCCTAACCCTAACCCTAACCCTAACGCTAACCCTAATCCGAACCCTAACCCTAACCCTAAAGCGAACCCGAACCCTAACGCGAACCCGAACCCTAACACGAAACCTAACACTAACCCTAACCCGAACCCTAACCCTAACCCGACCCTAACCTGAAACCTAACACTAACCCTAACCCGAACGCTAACCCGAACCCTAACCCGAACCCTAAACCTAACCCTAACCCGAGCACTAACCCTAACCCTAACCCGAACCCTAACACTAACCCTAACCCAAACCCTAACCCGGACTCTAAACCTAAACCTAACCCTAAACCTAACCCTAACCCTAACCCCTAACCCTAACCCTTACCCTAACCCTAACCCTAAACCTAACCCTAACCCTAACCCGAACCCTAACCCTAACCCTAACCCGAACCCTAACTCTAACCCGAACCCTAACCATAACCCGAACCCTAACCCTAAACCTAACCCTAACCCTAACCCTAACCCTAACCCGAACCCTAACCCGAACCATAACCCGAACCCTAACCCTAAACCTAACACTAACCCGAACCCTAACCCTAACCCTAACTCTAACCCGAACCCTAACCAT
Source organism: Urocyon cinereoargenteus (assembly GCA_032313775.1). Lineage (NCBI taxonomy): Eukaryota > Metazoa > Chordata > Mammalia > Carnivora > Canidae > Urocyon > Urocyon cinereoargenteus. The sequence continues at coordinate 415,316 of JAVLSZ010000113.1, read as the reverse complement.
AACCCGAACCCGAACCCTAACACCAACCCTAACCCTAACCCGAACCCTAACCCTAACCCTAACCCGAACACTAACCCTAACCCTAACCCTAACCCAAACCCTAACCCTAACTCGAACCTGAACCCTAACCATAACGCGAACCGTAACCCGAACATTAACCCGAACCCTAACCCGAACCCTAAACTTAACCCTAACCCGAACACTTACCCGAACCCGATCCCTAGCTCCTTACCCGAATCCTAACCCTAACCCGAACCCTAACCCTAACCGTAACCCTAACCCGAACCCTAACAAGAACCCTAACCCGATCCCCAACCCTAAATGTAACCCTAACCCGAAACCTAACCCTAACCCTAACCCGAACCCTAACCCTAACCCGAACCCTAACCCTATCCCTAACCCTAACCCGAACCCTAACCTAACACTATCCCGACCCCTAACCCGAACCCTAACACGAACCCTAATCCTAACCCTAACCCGAACCCTAACCCTAAGCCTAACCGGACCCCTAACCCTAACCCGAACCATAACCCTAACCATAACCCGAACACTAACCCTAACCCGAACCCTAAACCTAACCCTAAAACGAACACAAACCTGAACCCTAACCCTAACCCGAACCCGAACCCTAACCCTAACCCGAACCCTAACCCTAACCCGAAACCTAACCCGAACCCTAACCCTAACCCGAACCCTAATCCTAACCCGAACCCTAACCCTAACACGAACCCTAACCCTAACCCTAACACGAACCGTAACCTGAACCCTAACACTAACCCGAACCCGAACCCTAACCCTAAACCTAACCCTAACCCTAACCCTAACACTAAGCCTAACCGTAAACCGAACCCTAACCCGAACTCTAAGCCTAACCCTAACCCTAACCCGAACCCTAACCCGAACCCTAACCCTAACCCTAACCCGAACCCGAACCCGAACCCGAACCCTAACCCGAACCCTAACCCTAACCCTAACCCAAACCCTAACCCGAACCCTAACCCTAACCCGAACCCGAACCCTAACCCTAAACCTAACCCAAACCCTAACCCGAACCCTAACCCCAACCCTAACCCTAACCCTAACCCGAACCCTAACCTCTAACCCGAACCCGAACCCGTACCCTAAACCGAACCCGAAACCTAACCCTACCCCGAATCCGAACCCAAATCATAACCCTATCCCTAACACGAACCCTAACCCTAACACTAACCCTAACCCTAACCCGAACCCTAACCCTAACCCTAACCCTAACATTAACCCGAACCCTAAACCTAACCCGATCCCTAACCCGAAACCTAACCCGAACCCTAACACTAAAGCTAACCCTAACCCGAACCCTAACCCTAACCCTAACCGGAACCCTAACCCTAACCCTAACCCGAACCCTAACCCTAACCCTAACCCTAACCCTAACCCTAACCGGAACCCTAACCCTAACCCTAACCCGAACCCGAACCCTAAGCCCTTACCCGAATCCTAAACCTAACCCGAACCCTAACCCGAACCATAACCCTAAACCCGAACCGGAAACCTAACCCTAACCCTAACCCTAACCCGAACCCTAACCCGAACCATAACCCGAACCCAAACCCTAACCCTAACCCGAACCCTAACCCTAACGCTAACCCTAACCCTAACCCTAACCCGAAGCCTAACCCTAACCCTAACCTGAACACTAACCCCTAACCCTAACCCTAACCCGAACCCTAACCCTAACCCTAACCCGAACCCTAACCCGAACCCGAACCCTAACACTAACCCGAACCCGAACTCTAACCCTAACCCGAACCCGAACCGGAACCCTAACACTAACCCTAACCCGAACCCTAACCCTAACCCGAACCCTAACCCAAACCCTAACCCTAACCCTAACCCTAACCCTATACCGAACCCTAACCCGAACCCTAACCCTAACCCTAACCCGAACCCTAACCCTAACCCTAACCCGAACCCTAACCCTAACCCTAACCCTAACCCTAACCCGAACCCTAACCCAAACCCTAAACCGAACCCGAACCCTAAACCGAACCCGAACCCTAACCCGAACACTAACCCTTACCCGAACCCTAACCCGAACCCTAACCCTAATCCTAACCCGATCCCTAACCCCTAACCCGAACCCGTAACCGTACCCTAACCCTAACCTGAACACTAACCGTAACCCTAACCCGAACCCTAACCCTAACCCGAACCCTAACCCTAACCCGAACCCTAACCCGAACCCTAACCCTAACCCGAAACCTAATCCTAACCCGAAACCTAACCCTAACCCGAACCCTAACCCTAACCATAACACGAACCTAAACCTGAACCCTAACCCTAACCCGAACCCGAACCCTAACCCTAAACCTAACCCTAACCCTAACCGTAACACTAACCCTAACCGTAAACCGAACACTAACCCGAACCCTAAGCATAACCCTAACGCGAACCCGAACCCTAAACCGAAACCTAACCCTAACCTGAACCCTAACCCTAACCTGAACCCTAACCCTAATCCGAACCCTAACCCTAACCCTAACACGAAACCTAACCTGAACCCTGACCCTAACACGAACCCGAACCCTAACACTAAACCTAACCCTAACCCTAACCCTAACACTAAACCTAACCGTAAACCGAACCCTAACCCGAACCCTAAGCCTAACCCTAACCCTAACCCGAACCCTAACCCGAACCCTAACCCTAACCCTAACCCGAACCCAAACCCAAAACATAAACCTAACCCTAACCCGAACCCTAAACCTAACCCTAACCCTAACCCTAACCCGAACCCTAACCCTAAACCTAACCCTAAATCTAACCCGAACCCTAACCCTAAACCTAGCCCGAACCCTAACCCGAACCCTAACCCGTACCCTAACCCTAACCCTAAACCTAACCCTACCCGAACCCTAACCGTAACCCGAACCCTAACCAGAACCCTAAACCTAACCCTAATCCTAACCCGACCCCTAACCCAAACTCGAACCCTAACCTGAACCCGAACCCTAACCCTAACACGAAACCGAACCCTAACCCTAAACCGAACCCTAACCCTAACCCTAACCCGAACCCTAACCCTAAACCTACAACAAACCCTAACCCTAACGCTAACCCGAATCCTAACCCTAAACCTAACCCGAACCCTAACCCGAACCCGAACACTAACCCTAACCCTAACCCTAAACCTAACCCCTAACCCTAACCCTAACCCTAACCCTAACCCTAACCCTAAAACCTAACCCTAACCCTAACCCTAACCCTAACCCTAACCCGAACCCTACCCGAACCCTAACCCTAACCCTAAACCCTAACCCTAACCTGAACCCTAACCCTAACCCTAACCCTAACCCTATCCCGAACCCTAATCCTAACCCTAACCCGAACCCTAAACCTAAACCTAACCCTTACCCTAACCCTAACACTAACCCTAACCCGAACCCCAACCCTAACCCTAACCCTAACTCTAACCCTAAACCTAACCCTAACCCTAACCCTAACCCTAACCCGAACCCTAACCCGAACCCTAACACGAACCCTAACCCTAACCCTAAACCGACCCGAACCCTAACCCGAACCCTAACCCTAAACTGAACCCTAACCCGAACCCTAACCCGAACCCTAACCCGAACCCTAACCCGAACCCTAACCCGAACCATAACCCTAACCCTAACCCTAACCCGAACCCTAACCCGAACCCTAACCCTAACCCGAACCCTAACCCGAACCCTAACCCGAACCATAACCCTAACCCGAACCCTAACCCTAACCCTAACCCGAACCCTAACCCTAACCCTAACCCGAAACCTAACCCTAACCCGAACCCTAACCCGAACCCTAACCCTAACCCTAACCCGAACCCTAACCCTAAACCGAACCCTAACCCCTAACCCTAACACGAACCCGAACGCTAACCCGAACCTGAACCCTAACCCGAACCCGAACCCGAACCCTAAACCTAACTCGAACCCGAACCCGAACTCTAACCCTAACCCTAACCCGAACCCTAACCTTAACCCGAACCCTAACCCTAACCCGAACCCTAACCCGAACCCTAACCCTAACCCTAACCCAAACCCGAACCCTAACCCTAACCCTAACCCTAACGCTAACCCTAATCCGAACCCTAACCCTAACCCTAAAGCGAACCCGAACCCTAACGCGAACCCGAACCCTAACACGAAACCTAACACTAACCCTAACCCGAACCCTAACCCTAACCCGACACTAACCCGAAACCTAACCCTAACCCTAACCCGAACCCTAACCCGAACCCTAAACCGAACCCTAAACCTAACCCTAACCCGAGCACTAACCCTAACCCTAACCCGAACCCTAACACTAACCCTAACCCAAACCTTAACCCGGACCCTAAACCTAAACCTAACCCTAAACCTAACCCTAACCCTAACCCCTAACCGTAACCCTTACCCTAACCCTAACCCTAAAACCTAACCCTAACCCGAAACCTAACACTAACCCTAACCCTAACCCTAACCCGAACCCTAACCCTAAACCTAACCCTAAACCTAACCCTAACCCTAACCCGAACCCAAACCCTAACCCTAACCCAAACACTAACCCTAACCCCTAACCCTAACCCCAACCCTAACACTAACCCGAACCCTAACCCTAACCCGAACCCTAACCCTAACCCGAACCCTAACCATAACCCGAACCCTAACCCTAAACCTAAACCTAACCCTATCCCTAACCGTAACCCGAACCCTAACCCGAACCATAACCGGAACCCTAACCCTAAACCTAACACTAACCCGAACCCTAACCCTAAACCTAACTCTAACCTGAACCCTAACCATAACCCGAACCCGAACCCTAACACCAACCCTAACCCTAACCCGAACCCTAACCCTAACCCTAACCCTAACACTAACCCTAACACTAACCCTAACCCAAACACTAACCCTAACTCGAACCCGAACCCTAACCCTAACGGGAACCCTAACCCGAACCCTAACACGAACCCTAACCTTAATCCTAACCCGAACACTAACCCGAACCCGATCCCTAGCTCCTTACCCGAATCCTAACCCTAACCCGAACCCTAACCCAAACCGTAACCCTAACCCTAACCCCGAACCCGAACCCTAACCCTAACCGTAACCCTAACCCGAACTCTAACAAGAACCCTAACCCGATCCCCAACCCTAAATGTAACCCTAACCCGAAACCTAACCCTAACCCTAACCCGAACCCTAACCCTAACCCGAACACTAACCCTAACCCTAACCCTAACCCGAACCCTAACCCCTAACCCGAACCCGAACCCGTACCCTAAACCGAACCCGAAACCTAACCCTACCCCGAATCCGAACCCAAATCATAACCCTATCCCTAACACGAACCCTAACCCTAACACTAACCCTAACCCTAACCCGAACCCTAACCCTAACCCTAACCCTAACATTAACCCGAACCCTAACCCTAACCCGATCCCTAACCCGAAACCTAACCCGAACCCTAACACTAAAGCTAACCCTAACCCGAACCCTAACCCGAACCATAACCCGAACCCAAACCCTAACCCTAACCCGAACCCTAACCCTAACGCTAACCCTAACCCTAACCCTAACCCGAAGCCTAACCCTAACCCTAACCTGAACACTAACCCCTAACCCTAACCCTAACCCGAACCCTAACCCGAACCCGAACCCTAACACTAACCCGAACCCGAACTCTAACCCTAACCCGAACCCGAACCGGAACCCTAACACTAACCCTAACCCGAACCCTAACCCTAACCCGAACCCTAACCCAAACCCTAACCCTAACCCTAACCCTAACCCTATCCCGAACCCTAACCCGAACCCTAACCCTAACCCTAACCCGAACCCTAACCCTAACCCTAACCCGAACCCTAACCCTAACCCTAACCCTAACCCTAACCCGAACCCTAACCCAAACCCTAAACCGAACCCGAACCCTAAACCGAACCCGAACCCTAACCCGAACCCTAACCCTTACCCGAACCCTAACCCGAACCCTAACCCTAATCCTAACCCGATCCCTAACCCCTAACCCGAACCCGTAACCGTACCCTAACCCTAACCTGAACACTAACCGTAACCCTAACCCGAACCCTAACCCTAACCCGAACCCTAACCCTAACCCGAACCCTAACCCGAACCCTAACCCTAACCCGAAACCTAATCCTAACCCGAAACCTAACCCTAACCCGAACCCTAACCCTAACCATAACACGAACCTAAACCTGAACCCTAACCCTAACCCGAACCCGAACCCTAACCCTAACCTAACCCTAACCCTAACCGTAACACTAACCCTAACCGTAAACCGAACACTAACCCGAACCCTAAGCATAACCCTAACGCGAACCCGAACCCTAAACCGAAACCTAACCCTAACCTGAACCCTAACCCTAACCTGAACCCTAACCCTAATCCGAACCCTAACCCTAACCCTAACACGAACCCTAACCTGAACCCTGACCCTAACACGAACCCGAACCCTAACACTAAACCTAACCCTAACCCTAACCCTAACACTAAACCTAACCGTAAACCGAACCCTAACCCGAACCCTAAGCCTAACCCTAACCCTAACCCGAACCCTAACCCGAACCCTAACCCTAACCCTAACCCGAACCCAAACCCAAAACATAAACCTAACCCTAACCCGAACCCTAAACCTAACCCTAACCCTAACCCTAACCCGAACCCTAACCCTAAACCTAACCCTAAATCTAACCCGAACCCTAACCCTAAACCTAGCCCGAACCCTAACCCGAACCCTAACCCGTACCCTAACCCTAACCCTAAACCTAACCCTACCCGAACCCTAACCGTAACCCGAACCCTAACCAGAACCCTAAACCTAACCCTAATCCTAACCCGACCCCTAACCCAAACTCGAACCCTAACCTGAACCCGAACCCTAACCCTAACACGAAACCGAACCCTAACCCTAAACCGAACCCTAACCCTAACCCTAACCCGAACCCTAACCCTAAACCTACAACAAACCCTAACCCTAACGCTAACCCGAATCCTAACCCTAAACCTAACCCGAACCCTAACCCGAACCCGAACACTAACCCTAACCCTAACCCTAAACCTAACCCCTAACCCTAACCCTAACCCTAACCCTAACCCTAACCCTAAAACCTAACCCTAACCCTAACCCTAACCCTAACCCTAACCCTAACCCGAACCCTACCCGAACCCTAACCCTAACCCTAAACCCTAACCCTAACCTGAACCCTAACCCTAACCCTAACCCTAACCCTATCCCGAACCCTAATCCTAACCCTAACCCGAACCCTAAACCTAAACCTAACCCTTACCCTAACCCTAACACTAACCCTAACCCGAACCCCAACCCTAACCCTAACCCTAACTCTAACCCTAAACCTAACCCTAACCCTAACCCTAACCCTAACCCGAACCCTAACCCGAACCCTAACACGAACCCTAACCCTAACCCTAAACCGACCCGAACCCTAACCCGAACCCTAACCCTAAACTGAACCCTAACCCGAACCCTAACCCGAACCCTAACCCGAACCCTAACCCGAACCCTAACCCGAACCATAACCCTAACCCTAACCCTAACCCGAACCCTAACCCGAACCCTAACCCTAACCCGAACCCTAACCCGAACCCTAACCCGAACCATAACCCTAACCCGAACCCTAACCCTAACCCTAACCCGAACCCTAACCCTAACCCTAACCCGAAACCTAACCCTAACCCGAACCCTAACCCGAACCCTAACCCTAACCCTAACCCGAACCCTAACCCTAAACCGAACCCTAACCCCTAACCCTAACACGAACCCGAACGCTAACCCGAACCTGAACCCTAACCCGAACCCGAACCCGAACCCTAAACCTAACTCGAACCCGAACCCGAACTCTAACCCTAACCCTAACCCGAACCCTAACCTTAACCCGAACCCTAACCCTAACCCGAACCCTAACCCGAACCCTAACCCTAACCCTAACCCAAACCCGAACCCTAACCCTAACCCTAACCCTAACGCTAACCCTAATCCGAACCCTAACCCTAACCCTAAAGCGAACCCGAACCCTAACGCGAACCCGAACCCTAACACGAAACCTAACACTAACCCTAACCCGAACCCTAACCCTAACCCGACACTAACCCGAAACCTAACCCTAACCCTAACCCGAACCCTAACCCGAACCCTAAACCGAACCCTAAACCTAACCCTAACCCGAGCACTAACCCTAACCCTAACCCGAACCCTAACACTAACCCTAACCCAAACCTTAACCCGGACCCTAAACCTAAACCTAACCCTAAACCTAACCCTAACCCTAACCCCTAACCCTAACCCTTACCCTAACCCTAACCCTAAAACCTAACCCTAACCCGAAACCTAACACTAACCCTAACCCTAACCCTAACCCGAACCCTAACCCTAAACCTAACCCTAAACCTAACCCTAACCCTAACCCGAACCCAAACCCTAACCCTAACCCAAACACTAACCCTAACCCCTAACCCTAACCCCAACCCTAACACTAACCCGAACCCTAACCCTAACCCGAACCCTAACCCTAACCCGAACCCTAACCATAACCCGAACCCTAACCCTAAACCTAAACCTAACCCTAACCCTAACCGTAACCCGAACCCTAACCCGAACCATAACCGGAACCCTAACCCTAAACCTAACACTAACCCGAACCCTAACCCTAAACCTAACTCTAACCTGAACCCTAACCATAACCCGAACCCGAACCCTAACACCAACCCTAACCCTAACCCGAACCCTAACCCTAACCCTAACCCTAACACTAACCCTAACACTAACCCTAACCCAAACACTAACCCTAACTCGAACCCGAACCCTAACCCTAACGCGAACCCTAACCCGAACCCTAACACGAACCCTAACCTTAATCCTAACCCGAACACTAACCCGAACCCGATCCCTAGCTCCTTACCCGAATCCTAACCCTAACCCGAACCCTAACCCAAACCGTAACCCTAACCCTAACCCCGAACCCGAACCCTAACCCTAACCGTAACCCTAACCCGAACTCTAACAAGAACCCTAACCCGATCCCCAACCCTAAATGTAACCCTAACCCGAAACCTAACCCTAACCCTAACCCGAACCCTAACCCTAACCCGAACACTAACCCTAACCCTAACCCTAACCCGAACCCTAACCCCTAACCCGAACCCGAACCCGTACCCTAAACCGAACCCGAAACCTAACCCTACCCCGAATCCGAACCCAAATCATAACCCTATCCCTAACACGAACCCTAACCCTAACACTAACCCTAACCCTAACCCGAACCCTAACCCTAACCCTAACCCTAACATTAACCCGAACCCTAACCCTAACCCGATCCCTAACCCGAAACCTAACCCGAACCCTAACACTAAAGCTAACCCTAACCCGAACCCTAACCCTAACCCTAACCGGAACCCTAACCCTAACCCTAAACCGAACCCTAACCCTAACCCTAACCCTAACCCTAACCGGAACCCTAACCCTAACCCTAACCCGAACCCGAACCCTAAGCCCTTACCCGAATCCAAAACCTAACCCGAACCCTAACCCGAACCATAACCCTAAACCCGAACCGGAAACCTAACCCTAACCCTAACCCTAACCCGAACCCTAACCCGAACCATAACCCGAACCCAAACCCTAACCCTAACCCGAACCCTAACCCTAACGCTAACCCTAACCCTAACCCTAACCCGAAGCCTAACCCTAACCCTAACCTGAACACTAACCCCTAACCCTAACCCTAACCCGAACCCTAACCCGAACCCGAACCCTAACACTAACCCGAACCCGAACTCTAACCCTAACCCGAACCCGAACCGGAACCCTAACACTAACCCTAACCCGAACCCTAACCCTAACCCGAACCCTAACCCAAACCCTAACCCTAACCCTAACCCTAACCCTATCCCGAACCCTAACCCGAACCCTAACCCTAACCCTAACCCGAACCCTAACCCTAACCCTAACCCGAACCCTAACCCTAACCCTAACCCTAACCCTAACCCGAACCCTAACCCAAACCCTAAACCGAACCCGAACCCTAAACCGAACCCGAACCCTAACCCGAACCCTAACCCTTACCCGAACCCTAACCCGAACCCTAACCCTAATCCTAACCCGATCCCTAACCCCTAACCCGAACCCGTAACCGTACCCTAACCCTAACCTGAACACTAACCGTAACCCTAACCCGAACCCTAACCCTAACCCGAACCCTAACCCTAACCCGAACCCTAACCCGAACCCTAACCCTAACCCGAAACCTAATCCTAACCCGAAACCTAACCCTAACCCGAACCCTAACCCTAACCATAACACGAACCTAAACCTGAACCCTAACCCTAACCCGAACCCGAACCCTAACCCTAACCTAACCCTAACCCTAACCGTAACACTAACCCTAACCGTAAACCGAACACTAACCCGAACCCTAAGCATAACCCTAACGCGAACCCGAACCCTAAACCGAAACCTAACCCTAACCTGAACCCTAACCCTAACCTGAACCCTAACCCTAATCCGAACCCTAACCCTAACCCTAACACGAACCCTAACCTGAACCCTGACCCTAACACGAACCCGAACCCTAACACTAAACCTAACCCTAACCCTAACCCTAACACTAAACCTAACCGTAAACCGAACCCTAACCCGAACCCTAAGCCTAACCCTAACCCTAAACCGAACCCTAACCCGAACCCTAACCCTAACCCTAACCCGAACCCGAACCCAAAACATAAACCTAACCCTAACCCGAACCCTAAACCTAACCCTAACCCTAACCCTAACCCGAACCCTAACCCTAAACCTAACCCTAAATCTAACCCGAACCCTAACCCTAAACCTAGCCCGAACCCTAACCCGAACCCTAACCCGTACCCTAACCCTAACCCTAAACCTAACCCTACCCGAACCCTAACCGTAACCCGAACCCTAACCAGAAGCCTAAACCTAACCCTAATCCTAACCCGACCCCTAACCCAAACTCGAACCCTAACCTGAACCCGAACCCTAACCCTAACACGAAACCGAACCCTAACCCTAAACCGAACCCTAACCCTAACCCTAACCCGAACCCTAACCCTAAACCTACAACAAACCCTAACCCTAACGCTAACCCGAATCCTAACCCTAAACCTAACCCGAACCCTAACCCGAACCCGAACACTAACCCTAACCCTAACCCTAAACCTAACCCCTAACCCTAACCCTAACCCTAACCCTAACCCTAACCCTAAAACCTAACCCTAACCCTAACCCTAACCCTAACCCTAACCCGAACCCTACCCGAACCCTAACCCTAACCCTAAACCCTAACCCTAACCTGAACCCTAACCCTAACCCTAACCCTAACCCTATCCCGAACCCTAATCCTAACCCTAACCCTAACCCGAACCCTAAACCTAAACCTAACCCTTACCCTAACCTTAACACTAACCCTAACCCGAACCCCAACCCTAACCCTAACCCTAACTCTAACCCTAAACCTAACCCTAACCCTAACCCTAACCCTAACCCGAACCCTAACCCGAACCCTAACACGAACCCTAACCCTAACCCTAAACCGACCCGAACCCTAACCCGAACCCTAACCCTAAACTGAACCCTAACCCGAACCCTAACCCGAACCCTAACCCGAACCCTAACCCGAACCATAACCCTAACCCTAACCCTAACCCGAACCCTAACCCGAACCCTAACCCTAACCCGAACCCTAACCCGAACCCTAACCCGAACCATAACCCTAACCCGAACCCTAACCCTAACCCTAACCCGAACCCTAACCCTAACCCTAACCCGAAACCTAACCCTAACCCGAACCCTAACCCGAACCCTAACCCTAACCCTAACCCGAACCCTAACCCTAAACCGAACCCTAACCCCTAACCCTAACACGAACCCGAACGCTAACCCGAACCTGAACCCTAACCCGAACCCGAACCCGAACCCTAAACCTAACTCGAACCCGAACCCGAACTCTAACCCTAACCCTAACCCGAACCCTAACCTTAACCCGAACCCTAACCCTAACCCGAACCCTAACCCGAACCCTAACCCTAACCCTAACCCAAACCCGAACCCTAACCCTAACCCTAACCCTAACGCTAACCCTAATCCGAACCCTAACCCTAACCCTAAAGCGAACCCGAACCCTAACGCGAACCCGAACCCTAACACGAAACCTAACACTAACCCTAACCCGAACCCTAACCCTAACCCGACACTAACCCGAAACCTAACCCTAACCCTAACCCGAACCCTAACCCGAACCCTAAACCGAACCCTAAACCTAACCCTAACCCGAGCACTAACCCTAACCCTAACCCGAACCCTAACACTAACCCTAACCCAAACCTTAACCCGGACCCTAAACCTAAACCTAACCCTAAACCTAACCCTAACCCTAACCCCTAACCCTAACCCTTACCCTAACCCTAACCCTAAAACCTAACCCTAACCCGAAACCTAACACTAACCCTAAACCTAACCCTAACCCGAACCCTAACCCTAAACCTAACCCTAAACCTAACCCTAACCCTAACCCGAACCCAAACCCTAACCCTAACCCAAACACTAACCCTAACCCCTAACCCTAACCCCAACCCTAACACTAACCCGAACCCTAACCCTAACCCGAACCCTAACCCTAACCCGAACCCTAACCATAACCCGAACCCTAACCCTAAACCTAACCCTAACCCTAACCCTAACCGTAACCCGAACCCTAACCCGAACCATAACCGGAACCCTAACCCTAAACCTAACACTAACCCGAACCCTAACCCTAAACCTAACTCT
>JAVLSZ010000113.1:395000-397500 GCA_032313775.1 Urocyon cinereoargenteus | reverse complement strand
GCGAACCCGAACCCTAACCCGAACCCGAACCCTAACACGAAACCTAACACTAACCCTAACCCGAACCCTAACCCTAACCCGACCCTAACCCGAAACCTAACCCTAACCCTAACCCGAACCCTAACCCGAACCCTAAACCGAACCCTAAACCTAACCCTAACCCGAGCACTAACCCTAACCCTAACGCGAACCCTAACACTAACCCTAACCCAAACCTTAACCCGGACCCTAAACCTAAACCTAACCCTAAACCTAACCCTAACCCTAACCCCTAACCCTAACCCTTACCCTAACCCTAACGCTAAAACCTAACCCTAACCCGAAACCTAACACTAACCCTAACCCTAACCCTAACCCGAACCCTAACCCTAAACCTAACCCTAAACCTAACCCTAACCCTAACCCGAACCCAAACCCTAACCCTAACCCAAACACTAAACCTAACCCCTAACCCTAACCCCAACCCTAACACTAACCCGAACCCTAACCCTAACCCGAACCCTAACCCTAACCCGAACCCTAACCATAACCCGAACCCTAACCCTAAACCTAACCCTAACCCTAACCCTAACCGTAACCCGAACCCTAACCCGAACCATAACCGGAACCCTAACCCTAAACCTAACACTAACCCGAACCCTAACCCTAACCCTAACTCTAACCTGAACCCTAACCATAACCCGAACCCGAACCCTAACACCAACCCTAACCCTAACCCGAACCCTAACCCTAACCCTAACCCTAACACTAACCCTAACACTAACCCTAACCCAAACACTAACCCTAACTCGAACCCGAACCCTAACCCTAACGCGAACCCTAACCCGAACCCTAACACGAACCCTAACCTTAACCCTAACCCGAACACTAACCCGAACCCGATCCCTAGCTCCTTACCCGAATCCTAACCCTAACCCGAACCCTAACCCAAACCGTAACCCTAACCCTAATCCCGAACCCGAACCCTAACCCTAACCGTAACCCTAACCCGAACTCTAACAAGAACCCTAACCCGATCCCCAACCATAAATGTAACCCTAACCCGAAACCTAACCCTAACCCTAACCCGAACCCTAACCCTAACCCGAACACTAACCCTAACCCTAACCCTAACCCGAACCCTAACCTAACCCGATCCCGACCCCTAACCCGGACCCTAAAACGAACCCTAATCCTAACCCTAACCCGAACCCTAACCCTAAGCCTAACCCGACCCCTTACCCTAACCCGAACCCTAACCCTAACCATAACCCGAACCCTAACCCTAACCCGAACCCTAACCCTAACCCTAACACGAACCCTAACCTGAACCCTAACCCTAACCCGAACCCGAAACCTAACCCTAAACCTAACCCTAACCCTAACCCTAACACTACCCTAACCGTAAACCGAACACTAACCCGAACCCTAAGCCTAATCCTAACCCTAACCCGAACCCTAACCCGAACCCTAACCCTAACCCGAACCCGAACCCTAATCCGAACCCGAACCCTAACCCGAACCCTAACCCTAAACCTAACCCGAACCCTAACCCGAACACTAACCCTATCCCGTACCCGAACCCTAACCCTAAACCTAACCCAAACCCTAACCCGAACCCTAACCCCAACCCTAACCCTAACACTAACCCGAACCCTAACCCCTTACCCGAACACGAACCCGTAACCTAAACCGAACCCGAAACCTAACCCTACCCCGAATCCGAACCCAAATCATAACCCTATCCCTAACCCGAAACCTAAACCTAACCCTAACCCTAACCCTAACCCGAACCCTAACCCTAACCCTAACCCGAACCCGAACCCTAATCCCTTACCCGAATCCTAACCCTAACCCAAACCCTAACACGAACCATAACCCTAACCCCGAACCGGAAACCTAACCCTAACCCTAACCCTAACCCGAACCCTAACCCGAACCATAACCCGAACCCAAACCCTAACCCTAACCCGAACCCTAACCCTAACCCTAACCCTAACCCTAACCATAACCCGAAGCCTAACCCTAAACCTAACCTGAACCCTAACCCCTAACCCTAACCCTAACCCGAACCCTAACCCGAACCCGAACCCTAACACTAACCCGAACCCGAACTCTAACCCTAACCCGAACCCGAACCCGAACCCAAACCCTACCCTAACCCGAACCCAAACCCTAACCCGAACCCTAACCCTAACCCTAACCCTAACCCGAACCCTATCCCGAACCCTAACCCGAACCCTAACCCGAACCCTAACCCGAACCCTAACCCTAACCCTAACCCTAACCCGAACCCTAACCCTAACCCTAACCCTAACCTGAACCCTAACCCTAACCCTAAACCGAACCCGAAACCTAAACCGAACCCGAACCCTAACCCGAACCCTAACCCTAACCCGAACCCTAACCCTAAACCTAACCCTAACCCTAACCCTAACCCGAAACCTAACCCTACCCCGAACCCTAACCCTAACACGAACCCGAACCCTAACCCCTAACCCGAACCCGTAACCGTAACCTA
>JAVLSZ010000113.1:387500-390000 GCA_032313775.1 Urocyon cinereoargenteus | reverse complement strand
CTAAACCGAACCCGAAACCTAACCCTACCACGAACAAGAACCCGAACCCTAACCCTATCCCTAACCCGAACCCTAACCCTAACCCTAACCCTAACCCGAACCCTAACCCTAACCCTAACCCTAACCCTAACCCTAACCCTAACATTAACCCGAACCCTAACACGAACCCAAACCCTAACCCGAACCCTACCCGAACCCTAACCCTAAAGCTAAACCTAACCCGAACCCTAACCCTAACCCTAAACGGAACCCTAAACCTAACCCTAACCCGAACCCGAACCCTAAGCCCTTAGCCGAATTCTAACCCTAACCCGAACCCTAACCCGAACCCTAACCCTAACCCCGAACCCGAAACCTAACCCTAACCCTAACCCGAACCCGAACCCTAACCCGAGCCCTAACCCGAAACCAAACCCTAACCCTAACCCTAAACCTAACCCCTAACCCTAACCAGAAAACTAACCCTAACCCTAAACCTAACCCGAACCCGAACCCTAACCCTAACCCTAACCCGAGCCCTAAACCGAACCCTAACCCTATCCCTAACGACTAACCCTAACCCTAACCCTAACCCGAACCCTAACCCTAATGCTAACCCTAACCCTAACCCTACACGAACCCTACCCCTAACCATAATCCGAACCCTAAACCTAACCCTAACCCTAACCCGAACCCGAACCCTAACCCTAAACCGAACCCGAACCCTAACCCTAACCCTAACCCGAAACCTAACCCTAACCCTAACCCTAACCCGAACCCTAACCCTAACCCTAACCCTAACCCTAACCCGAACCCTAACCCTAACCCTAAACCGAACCCGAACCCTAAACCGAACCCGAACCCTAACCCGAACCCTAACCCTAACCCGAACCCTAACCCTAAACCTAACCCTAACCCTAACCCTAACCCGAAACCTAACCCTAACCCGAACCCTAACCCTAACCCTAACCCGAACCCTAACCCCTAACCCGAACCCGTAACCGTACCCTAACCCTAACCTGAACCCTAACCCTAACCCTAACCCGATCCCTAACCCTAACCCAAAACCTAACCCTAACCCGAACCCTAACCCGAACCCTAACCCTAACCCGAACCCTAATCCTAACCCGAACCCTAACCCTAACCCGAACCCTAACCCTAACCCTAATACGAACCCTAACCCGAACTCAAACCCTAAACCTAACCCGAACCCTAACCCTAACCCTAACCCGAACCCTAACCCTAACCCTAACCCGAACCCGGACCCTAACCCTAACCCTAACCCGAACCCTAACCCGAACCCAAACCCTAAACCTAACCCGAACACTAACCCTAACCCTAACCCGAACCCTAACCCTAACCCTAGCCCTAACCCTAACCCGAACCCTAACCCTTACCCTAACCCTAACCCTAACCCGAACCCTAACCCTAAACCGAAACCGAACCCGAACCCTAAACCGAACGCGAACCCTAACCCGAACCCTAACCCTAACCCGAACCCGAACCCTAACCCTAACCCGAACCCTAACACAAAACCTAACCCTAACCCGAACCCTAACCCTAAACCGAACCCGAACCCGAACCCTAAACCGAACGCGAACCCTAACCCGAACCCTAACCCTAACCCGAACCCTAGCCCTAACCCTAACCCGAACCCTAACCCTAACCCTAACCCTAACCCTAACCCTAACCCGAAGCCTAACCCTAACCCTAACCCGAACCCTAACACCTAACCCTAACCCTAACCCGAACCCTAACCCGAACCCGAACCCTAACACTAACCCGAACCTGAACCCTAACCCTAACCCGAACCCGAACCCTAACCCTAACCGTAACCCTAACCCTAACACTAACCCTAACCGTAAACCGAACCCTAACCCGAACCCTAAGCCTAACACTAACCCGAACCCGAACCCTAACCCGAAACCTAACCCTAACCCGAACCCTAACCCTAACCTGAACCCTAACCCTAACCCGAACCCTAACCCTAACCCTAACACGAACCCTAACCTGAACCCTAACGCTAACACGAACCCGAACCCTAACCCTAAACCTAAACCTAACCCTAAGCCTAACACTAACCCTAACCGTAAACCGAACCCTAACCCGAACCCTACGCCTAACCCTAAACCGAACCCGAACCCTAAACCGAAACCTAACCCTAACCCGAACCCTAACCCTAACCTGAACCCTAACCCTAACCCGAACCCTAACCCTAACCCTAACACGAACCCTAACCTGAACCCTAACCCTAACCCGAACCCGAACCCTAACCCTAAACCTAACCCTAACCCTAACCCTAACACTAACCCTAACCGTAAACCGAACCCTAACCCGAATCCTAAGACTAACCCGAACCCTAACCCGAACCCTAACCCTAACCCGAACCCGAACCCTAACCCGAACCCGAACCCTAACCAGAACCCTAACCCTAACCCTAACCCGAACCCTAACCCGAACCCTAACCCTAACCCGAACCCGAACCCTAACCCTAAACCTAACCCTAACCCTAACCCTAACA
>JAVLSZ010000113.1:370000-372500 GCA_032313775.1 Urocyon cinereoargenteus | reverse complement strand
CGAACCCTCACCCAAACCCTAACCCTAACCCGAAACCTAACCCGAACCCTAACCCTAACCCTAACCTGAACCCGAATCCTAACCCTAACCCGAACCTTAACCCGAACCCTTACCCTAACCCTAACCCGAACCCTAACCCGAAACCAAACCCTAAACCTAACCCGAACCCTAAACCTAACCCTAACCCAAACCCTAACCCGAACCCTAAAACTAACCTAACCCTAAAACTAACCCTAACCCGAACCCTAACCCTAACCCGAACACTAACCCTAAACTTAACCCGAACCCTAACACCTAATCCGAACCCGTACCCATACCCTAACCCTAACCTGAACCCTAACCCTAACCCGAACCCTAACCCTAAACCTAACCCTAAACCTAACCCTAAGCCTAACCCGAACCCTAACCCGAACCCTAACCCTAACCCGAACCCTAACCCTAAACCTAACCCTAACACTAACACTAACCCGAACCCTAACCCTAACACTAACCCGAACCCTAACGCTAACCCGAACCCGAACCCTAACCCGAACACTAACACTAACCCTAACCTGAACCGTAACCCTAACCCTAACCCGAACCCTAACCCGAACACTAACCCTAACCCTAACCCTAATCCTAACCCGAATCCTAACCCTAACCCTAACTGGAACCCTAACCCTAACCCTAACCCGAACCCGAACCCTAAACCCTTACCCGAATCCTAACCCTAACCCGACACCTAACCCGAACCCTAACCCTAACCCTAACCCCGAACCCGAACCCTAACCCTAACCCTAACCCTATCCCGAACCCTAACCCGAACCCTAACCCGAACCCCAACCCTAACCCTAACCCGAATCCGAACCCTAACCCTAACCCTAACCCGAACCCTAACCTGAACCCTAACACGAACCCTAAACCTAACCCTAAACCGAACCCGAACCCTAACCCGAACCCTAAACCTAACCTGAACCCTAACCCGAACCCTAACACGAACCCTAACCCGAACCCTAACCCGAACCCTAACCCGAACCATAACCCTAACCCTAACCCTAACCCGAACCCTAACCCGAACCCTAAACCTAACCCGAACCCGAACCCTAACCCTAACCCTAAACCTAACACTAACCCGAACCCTAACCCTAACACTAACCCTAACCCTAACACGAACCCTAACCCTAACCCTAACCCTAACCCTAACACGAACCCTAACCCTAACCCGAACCCTAACCCCTAACCCTAACCCGAACCCTAACCCGAACCCTAACCCTAAACCTAACACAAACCCGAAACCTAACCCTAACCCTAACCCTAAAGCTAACCCTAATCCGAACCTTAACCCTAACCCTAAAGCGAACCCGAACCCTAACGCGAACCCGAACCCTAACACGAAACCTAACACTAACCCTAACCCGAACCCTAACCCTAACCCGACCCTAACCCGAAACCTAACCCTAACCCTAACCCGAACCCTAACCCGAACCCTAACCCGAAACCTAAACCTAACCATAACCCGAGCACTAACCCTAACCCTAACCCGAACCCTAACACTAACCCTAACCCAAACCCTAACCCGGACCCTAAACCTAAACCTAACCCTAAACCTAACCCTAACACTAACCCCTAACCCTAACCCTTACCCTAACCCTAACACTAAAAACTAACCCTAACCCAAAACCTAACCCTAACCCTAACCCTAACCCGAACCCTAACCCTAAACCTAACCCTAAAACTAACCCTAACCCTAACCCGAACCCTAACCCTAACCCTAACCCAAACACTAACCCTAACCCCTAACCCTAACCCCAACCCTAACCCTAACCCGAACCCTAACCCTAACCCGAAACCTAACCATAACCCGAACCCTAACCCTAAACCTAACCCTAACCCTAACCCTAACCCTAACCCTAACCCTAACCCGAACCCTAACCCGAACCATAACCCGAACCCTAACCCTAAACCTAACCCTAACCCGAACCCTAACCCTAACCCTAACTCTAACCCGAACACTAACCATAACCCGAACCCGAACCCTAACCCCAACCCTAACCCTAACCCGAACCGTAACCCTAACCCTAACCGGAACACTAACCCTAACCCTAACCCAAACCCTAACCCTAACTCGAACCCGAACCCTAACCCTAACGCGAACCCTAACCCGAACCCTAACCCGAACCCTAACCCGAACCCTAACCCTAACCCTAACCCGAACACTAACCCGAACCCGATCCCTAGCTCCTTACCCGAATCCTAACCCTAACCCGAACCCTAACCCGAAACCTAACCCTAACCCTAACCCCGAACCCGAACCCTAACCCTAACCCTAACCCTAACCCGAACCCTAACAAGAACCCTAACCCGATCCCCAACCCTAAACGTAACCCAAACCCGAAACCTAACCCTAACCCTAACCCGAACCCTAACCCTAACCCGAACCCTAACCCTAACCCTAACCCTAACCCGAACCCTAACCTAACCCTATCCCGACCCCTAACCCGAACCCTAACACGAACCCTAA
>JAVLSZ010000113.1:360000-365000 GCA_032313775.1 Urocyon cinereoargenteus | reverse complement strand
CCTAACCCTAACCCCAACCCTAACCCTAACCCGAACCCTAACCCTAACCCGAAACCTAACCATAACCCGAACCCTAACCCTAAACCTAACCCTAACCCTAACCCTAACCCTAACCCTAACCCTAACCCGAACCCTAACCCGAACCATAACCCGAACCCTAACCCTAAACCTAACCCTAACCCGAACCCTAACCCTAACCCTAACTCTAACCCGAACACTAACCATAACCCGAACCCGAACCCTAACCCCAACCCTAACCCTAACCCGAACCGTAACCCTAACCCTAACCGGAACACTAACCCTAACCCTAACCCAAACCCTAACCCTAACTCGAACCCGAACCCTAACCCTAACGCGAACCCTAACCCGAACCCTAACCCGAACCCTAACCCGAACCCTAACCCTAACCCTAACCCGAACACTAACCCGAACCCGATCCCTAGCTCCTTACCCGAATCCTAACCCTAACCCGAACCCTAACCCGAAACCTAACCCTAACCCTAACCCCGAACCCGAACCCTAACCGTAACCCTAACCCTAACCCGAACCCTAACAAGAACCCTAACCCGATCCCCAACCCTAAACGTAACCCAAACCCGAAACCTAACCCTAACCCTAACCCGAACCCTAACCCTAACCCGAACCCTAACCCTAACCCTAACCCTAACCCGAACCCTAACCTAACCCTATCCCGACCCCTAACCCGAACCCTAACACGAACCCTAACACTAACCCTAACCCGAACCCTAACCCTAAGCCTAACCCTACCCCTAACCCTAAACCGAACCCTAACCCTAACCATAACCCGAACCCTAACCCTAACCCGAAACCTAACCTTAACCCTAACACGAACCCTAACCTGAACCCTAACCCTAACCCGAACCCGAACCCTAACCCTAAAACCTAACCCTAACCCTAAACCTAACACTAATCCTAACCATAAACCGAACCCTAACCCGAACCCTAAGCCTAATCCTAACCCTAACCCGAACCCTAACCCGAACCCTAACCCTAACCCTAACCCGAACCCGAACCCTAACCCGAACCCGAACCCTAACCCGAACCCTAACCCTAACCCGAACCCTAACCCGAACACTAACCCTAACCCGTACCGGAACCCTAACCCTAAAACTAACCCAAACCCTAACCCGAACCCTAACCCCAACCCTAACCCTAACCCTCACCCGAACCCTAACCCCTACCCGAACCCGAACCCGTAACCTAAACCGAACCCGAAACCTAACCCTACCCCGAAACCGAACCCAAATCATAACCCTATCCCTAACCCGAAACCTAACCCGAACCCTAACCCTAACCCTAACCCTAACCCGAACCCTAACCCTAACCCTAACCCTAACATTAACCCGAACCCTAACCCTAACCCGAACCCTAACCCGAACCCTAACCCGAACCCTAACCCTAAAGCTAACCCTAACCGGAACCCTAACCCTAACCCTAACCGGAACCCTAACCCTAACCCTAACCCGAACCCGAACCCTAAGCCCTTACCCGAATCCTAACCCTAACCCGAACCATAACCTGAACCCTAACCCTAACCCCGAACCCGAAACCTAACCCTAACCCTAACCCTAAACCGAACCCTAACCCGAACCATAACCCGAACCCAAACCCTAACCCTAACCCGAACCCTAACCCTAACCCTAAACCTAACCCCTAACCCTAACCCGAACCCTAACCCTAACACTAACCCTTACCCGAACCCGAACCCTAACCCTAACCCTAACCCGAACCCTAACCCGAACCCTAAACCTAACCCTAACCCCTAACCCTAACCCTAACCCTAACCCGAACCCTAACCCTAACCCTAACCCTAACCCTAACCCGAACGCGATCCCTAACCCGATCCCTACCCCTAACCATAATCCGAAACCTAAACCTAACCCTAACCCTAACCCGAACCCTAACCCTAACCCTACCCGAACCCTAAACCTAACACTAACCCTATCCCTAACCCTTACCCTAACCCGAAACCTAACCCGAACCCTAACCCGAACCCGAACCCTAACCCTAACCCGAACCCGAACCCTAACCCTAACCCTAACCCGAACCTTAACCCTAACCCGAACCCTAACCCTAAGCCTAAACCGAACCCTAACCCGAACCCTAACCCGACCCCTATCCTGAACCCTAACACGAACCCTAACCCTAACCCTAAACCTAACCCTAACCCGAACCATCACCCTAACCCTAACCTGAACCCTAACCCTGAACCGAACCTTAACCCGAACCCTAACCCGAACTATAACCCTAAACCTAACCCGAACCCTAACCCGAACCCTAACACTAACCCTAACCCAAACCCTACCCGAACCCTAACCCCAACCCTAACCCTAACCCTAACCCGAACCCTAACCCCTAACCCCAACCCGAAACCGTACCCTAAACTGAACCCGAAACCTAACCCTACCCCGAACCCGAAACCAAACCATAACCCTATCCCTAACCCGAAACCTAACCCTAACCGTAACCCTAACCCTAACCCGAACCCTAACCCTAATCCTAACCCTAACCCTAACATTAACCCGAACCCTAACCCTAACCCGAACCCTAACCCGAACCCTAACCCGAACCCTAACCCTAACCCTAAAGCTAACCCTAACCCTAACCCTAACCCTAACCCTAACCCGAACGCGATCCCTAACCCGAACCCTACCCCTAACCATAATCCGAACCCTAAACCTAACCCTAACCCTAACCCGAACCCGAACCCTACCCTAACCCTAACCCGAACGCGATCCCTAACCCGAACCCTACCCCTAACCATAATCCGAACCCTAAACCTAACCCTAACCCGAACCCGAACCCTAACCCTAACCCGAACCCGAGCCCTAACCCTAACCCGAACCCTAACCCTAAACCTAAACCTAACCCTAACCCTAACCCGAACCCTATCGTGAACCCTAACCCGAACCCTACCCCTAACACTAACCCGAACCCTAACCCGAACCCTAACCCTAACCCTAACCAGAACCCTAAACCTAACACTAAACCAAACCCTAACACGAACCCTAACCCTAACCCTAACACTAACCCAAACCGTAACCCTAACCCTAACCCCAACCCGAACCATAACCCCTAAACCGAAACCGAACCCGAACCCTAACCCGAAACCGAACCCTAACCCGAACACGAACCCGAAACCTAACCCTAACCCTAACCCTAACTCGAACCCTAACCGGAACCCTAACCCTAACCCTAACCCTAACCCGAACCCTAACCCGAACTCTAACCCGACCCTAACCCTAACCCCTAACCCTAACCCTAACCCGAAACCTAACCCTAACCCGAACCTGATCGTAACCCTAACCCGAACCCTAACCCTAACCCTAACCTTAACCCGAACCCTAACCCGAACCCGAACCCTAACCCGAACCCGAACCCTAACCCTAAAACTAACCCTAAGCCGAAACCTAACCCAAACCCTAACTCGAACCCTAACCGTAACCCGAACCCTAACCCGAACGCGAAACCTAAACCTGACCCTAACCCTAACCCTAACCCGAACCCTAACCCTAACCCAAACCCGAAACCTAGCCCTAACCCTAACCCTAACCCGAACCCTAACCCGAACCCGAACCCTAACCCTAACCCTAACCCTAACCCTAATCCGGACCCGAACACTAACCCTAAACATAACCCGAACCCTAACCCTAACCCTAACCCGAACCCGAACCCTAACCCTAACCCTAACCCTAACCCCTAACCCTAACCCGAACCCTAACCATAAATCTAACCCTAACCCTAACCCGAAACTTAACCCTAACCCAAACCCTAACCCTAACCCGAACCCTAAACCTAAACCTAACTCTAACCCTAAACCTAACCCTAAACCTAACCCGAACCCTAACCCTAATCTAACCCGAACCCTAACCCTAAACCTAACCCTAACCCTAAACCGAACCCTAACCCTAACCCTAACCCTAACCTTAACCCTAACCCGAATCCTAACCCGAACTCTAACCCGACCCGAACCCTAACCCTAACCCTAACCGTAACCCGAAACCTAACCCTAACCCTAACCCGAACCCGAATCCTAAACCGAACCCGAACCGTAACCCTAACCCTATCCCTAAACCGAACCCGAACCCTAACCCGAACCCGAACCCTAACCCTAACCCTAACACTAACCCTAACCCGAACCCTAACCCTAACCCTAACCCGAACCCGAACCCTAACCCGAACCCGAACCCTAACCCGAACCCTAACCCTAACCCTAACCCGAACCCTAACCCTAACCCGAACCCTATCCCGAACCCTAAACCAAAACCTAACCCTAACCCTAACCCGAACCCTAACCCTAACCCTAACCCGAAACCTAACCCTAACCCTAACCCGAACCCTTACCCTAAACCTAACCCTAACCCTAACCCGAACCCTAACCCTAACCCTAACCGGAACCCTAACCCTAACTCTAACCCGAACCCGAACACTAACCCCTTAACCGAATCCTAACCCTAACCCGAACCCTAACCCGAACCCTAACCCTAAACCTAACCCCGAACCCTAGCCCTAACCCTAAGCCTAACCCTAACTCGAACCCTAAACCGGACCCTAACCCGAACCCCAACCCTAACCCTAACCCGAACCCTAACCCTAACCCTAACCCTAACCCGAACACTAACCCTAATCCTAACATGACCCCTAACCCGAACCCTAACCCTAACCCTAACCCGAACCCTAACCCGAACCCTAACACTAACCGTAACCTGAACTCTAACCCCTAACCCTAACCCGAACCCGAACCCAAACCCGAACCCGAACCCTAACCCTTACCCGAACCCGACCCTAAACTTAACCCGAACCCGAACCGGAACCCTAACCCTAACCCGAACCCTAACCCTAACCCTAACTCTAACCCTAAACCTAACACTAATCCGAACCCTAACCCTAACCCGAACCCTAAACCGAACCCTAACCCTTACCCTAACCCTAACCCGAACCCTAAACCTAACCCTAACCCGAACCTTAACCCTAACCCG
>JAVLSZ010000113.1:342500-350000 GCA_032313775.1 Urocyon cinereoargenteus | reverse complement strand
AACCCTAACCCTAACCCTATCCCGAACCCTAACCCTAAACCTAACCCTAACCCGAACCCTAACCCTAAACCTAACCCTTACCCTAATCCTAACACTAACCCTAACCCGAACCCGAACCCTAACCCTAACCCTAACTCTAACCCTAAACCTAAACCAAACCCTAACCCTAACCCTAAACCTAACCCTAACCCGAACCCTAACCCGAACCCTAACACGAACCCTAACCCTAACCCTAAACCGAACACGAACCCTATCCCGAACCCTAACCCTAACCTGAACCCTAAACCGAACCCTAACCCGAACCCTAACCCGAACCCTAACCCGAACCCTAACCCGAACCCTAACCCTAACCCTAACCCTAACCCTAACCCGAACCCGAACCCTAACCCGAACCCGCACCGTAACCCTAAACCTATCCCTAACCCGAACCCGAACACTAACCCGAACCCGAACCCTAACCCTAACCCTAACCCTAACCCTAACCCGAACCCTAACCCTAACCCTAACCCGAACCCGAACCCTAACCCGAACCCTAACCCTAACCCGAACCCTAACCCTAACCCTAACCCGAACACTAACCCTAACCCGAACCCTAACCCGAACCCTAAACCTAAACCTAAACCTAACCCTAACCCGAACCCTAACCCTAACCCTAACCCGAAACCTAACCCTAACCCTAACCCGAACCCTAACCCTAAAACTAACCCTAACCCTAACCCGAACCCTAAACCTAACCCTAACCGGAACCCTAACCCTAACTCTAACCCGAACCCGAACACTAACCCCTTACCCGAATCCTAACCCGAACCCGAACCCTAACCCGAACCCTAACCATAACCCTAACCCCGAACCCTAGCCCTAACCCTAAGCCTAACCCTAACCCGAACCCTAAACCGGACCCTAACCCGAACCCCAACCCTAACCCTAAACCGAACCCTAACCCTAACCCTAACCCTAACCCGAACCCGAACCCTAACCCTAATCCTAACATGACCCCTAACCCGAACCCTAACCCTAACCCGAACCCGAACCCTAACCCGAACCCTAACACTAACCCTAACCTAAACTCTAACCCCTAACCCTAACCCGAACCCGAACCCTAACCCGAACCCAAACCCTAACCCTTACACGAACCCGAACCCTAAACTTAACCCTAACCCGAACCCGAACCCTAACCCTAACCCGAATCCTAACCCTAACCCTAACTCTAACCCTAAACCTAACACTAATCCGAACCCTAACCCTAACCCGAACCCTAACCCGAACCCTAAACCGAACCCTAACGGTTACCCTAACCCTAACCCGAACCCTAAACCTAACCCTTACCCGAAACATAACCCTAACCCGAACCCTAACCCTAACCCTAAACCTAACCCTGACGCTAACCCTAACCCTAACCCGAACCCTAACCCGAAATCCAACCAGACCCTAACCCTAACCCCTAACCCTAACCCTAACCTGAAACCTAACCTGAAACCGAACCCGAACCCTAACCCTAACCCGAACACGAACCCTAACCCTAACCCTAAACCGAACCCTAACCCGAACCCGAACCCTAACCCTAACCCTAACCCTAACCCGAACCCGAACCTTAACCCTAACCCTAATCCGAACCCTAACCCTAACCCGAACCCTAACGCGAACCCTAACCCGAACCCTACCACTAACACTAACACGAACCCTAACCCGAACACTAACCCTAACCCTAACCAGAACCCTAAACCTAACCCTAAACCAAACCCTAACCCGAACCCTAACCCTAACCCTAACACTAACCCGAACCGTAACCCTAACCCTAACCCCAACCCGAAACCTAACCCCTAACCCGAACCCGAACCCGAACCCTAACCCGAAACTGAACCCTAACCCGAACACGAACCCGAACCCTAAACCTAACCCTAACCCTAACTCGAACCCTAACCGGAACCCTAACCCTAACCCTAACCCTAAACCTAACCCTAACCCGAAACCTAACCCGAACCCTAACTCGAACCCTAACCGTAACCCGAACCCTATCCTGAACCTGAACCCTAAACCTGACCCTAACCCTAACACTAACCCGAACCCTAACCCTAACCCTAACCCGAACCCTTGCCCTAAACCTAACCCTAACCCGAACCCTAACCCGAACCCGAACCCTAACCCTAACACTAACCCTAACCCTAATCCGAACCCGAACCCTTACCCTAACACTAACCCTAACCCTAATCCGAACCCGAACCCTAACCCTAAACATAACCCGAACCCGAACCCGAACGCTAACCCTAACCCTAACCCCTAACCCTAACCCGAACCCTAACCATAAATCTAACCCTAACCCTAAACCGAAACTTAACCCTAACCCAAACCCTAACCCTAACCCGAACCCTAAACCTAAACCTAACTCTAACCCTAACCCTAACCCTAAACCTAACCCGAACCCTAACCCTAATCTAACCCGAACCCTAACCCTAAACCTAACCCTAACCCTAAACCGAACCCTAACCCTAACCCTAACCCTAACACTAACCCTAACCCGAATCCTAACCCGAACTCTAACCCGACCCGAACCCTAACCCTAATCCTAACCGTAACCCTAAACCTAACCCTAACCCTAACCCGAACCCGAACCCTAACCCGAACCCGAACCCTAAACCTAACCCTAACCCGAACCCGAACCCTAACCCGAACCCTAACCCTAACCCTAACCCTAACCCTAACCCGAACCCTAACCCTAACTCTAACCCGAACCCGTACCCTAACCCGAACCCGAACCCTAACCCGAACCCTATCCCGAACCCTAACCCGAACCCTAACCCTAACCCGAACCCTAACCCGAACCCTAAACCTAAACCTAAACCTAACCCTAACCCGAACCCTAACCCTAACCCTAACCCGAAACCTAACCCTAACCCTAACCCGAACCCTAACCCTAACCCGAACCCTAACCCTAACCCTAACCTGAACCCTAACCCTAACCCTAACCGGAACCCTAACCCTAACTCTAACCCGAACCCGAACACTAACCCCTTACCCGAATCCTAACCCTAACCCGAACCCTAACCCGAACCCTAACCCTAACCCTAACCCGAACCCTAACCCTAACCCGAACCCTAACTCTAAACCTAACCCTAACCCGAACCCTAATACTAACCCTAACCTGACCCATAACGCGAACCCTATCCCGAACCCGAACCCTAACCCTACCCCGAACCCGAACCCAAAACATAAACCTAACCCTAACCCGAACCCTAAACCTAACCCTAACCCGAAACCTAACCCGAACCCTAAACCTAACCCTAACCCGAACCCTAACCCTAACACGAACCCTAACCCCTAACCCTAACACGAACCCGAACGCTAACCCGAACCCGAACCCTAACCCGAACCCGAAACCGAACCCTAAACCTAACTCGAACCCGAACCCGAACTCTAACCCTAACCCTAACCCTAACCCTAACCCTAACCCTAACCCGAACCCTAACCCTAACCCGAACCCTAACCCGAACCCTAATCCGAACCCTAACCCTAAACTTAACCCTAAACCTAACCCTAACCCTAACCCTTACCCTAACCCTAAACCTAAAACCTAACCCTAATCCGAAACCTAACCCTAACGCTAACCCTAACCCTAAGCCGAACCCTAACCCTAAACCTAACCCTAAACCTAACCCTAACCCTAACCCGAACCCTAACCCTAACCCTAACCCAAACACTAACCCTAACCCCTAACCCTAACCCCAACCCTAACCCTAACCCGAACCCTAACCCTCACCCTATCCCGAACCCTAACCCTAACCCGAACCCTAACCATACCCCGAACCCTAACCCTAAACCTAACCCTAACCCTAACCCTAAACCTAACCCTAACCCTAACCCGAACCCTAACCCGAACCATAACCCGAACCCTAACTCTAACCTAACCCTAACCCGAACCCTAACCCTAACCCTAACTCTAACCCGAACCCTAACCATAACCCGAACCCTAACCCTAACCCTAACCCGAAACCTAACCCTAACCCTAACCCGAACCCGAACCCTAACCCGAACCCGCACCGTAACCCTAACCCTATCCCTAACCCGAACCCGAACACTAACCCGAACCCGAACCCTAACCCTAACCCTAACCCTAACCCGAACCCTAACCCTAACCCTAACCCGAACCCGAACCCTAACCCGAACCCTAACCCTAACCCGAACCCTAACCCTAACCCTAACCCGAACACTAACCCTAACCCGAACCCTAACCCGAACCCTAAACCTAAACCTAAACCTAACCCTAACCCGAACCCTAACCCTAACCCTAACCCGAAACCTAACCCTAACCCTAACCCGAACCCTAACCCTAAACCTAACCCTAACCCTAACCCGAACCCTAAACCTAACCCTAACCGGAACCCTATCCCTAACTCTAACCCGAACCCGAACACTAACCCCTTACCCGAATCCTAACCCTAACCCGAACCCTAACCCGAACCCTAACCCTATCCCTAACCCCGAACCCTAGCCCTAACCCTAAGCCTAACCCTAACCCGAACCCTAAACCGGACCCTAACCCGAACCCCAACCCTAACCCTAAACCGAACCCTAACCCTAACCCTAACCCTAACCCGAACCCGAACCCTAACCCTAATCCTAACATGACCCCTAACCCGAACCCTAACCCTAACCCGAACCCGAACCCTAACCCGAACCCTAACACTAACCCTAACCTAAACTCTAACCCCTAACCCTAACCCGAACCCGAACCCTAACCCGAACCCAAACCCTAACCCTTACACGAACCCGAACCCTAAACTTAACCCTAACCCGAACCCGAACCCTAACCCTAACCCGAATCCTAACCCTAACCCTAACTCTAACCCTAAACCTAACACTAATCCGAACCCTAACCCTAACCCGAACCCTAACCCGAACCCTAAACCGAACCCTAACGGTTACCCTAACCCTAACCCGAACCCTAAACCTAACCCTTACCCGAAACTTAACCCTAACCCGAACCCTAACCCTAACCCTAAACCTAACCCTGACGCTAACCCTAACCCTAACCCGAACCCTAACCCGAAATCCAACCAGACCCTAACCCTAACCCCTAACCCTAACCCTAACCTGAAACCTAACCCGAACCCGAACCCGAACCCTAACCCTAACCCGAACACGAACCCTAACCCTAACCCTAAACCGAACCCTAACCCGAACCCGAACCCTAAACCTAACCCTAAACCAAACCCTAACCCGAACCCTAACCCTAACCCTAACACTAACCCGAACCGTAACCCTAACCCTAACCCCAACCCGAACCCTAACCCCTAACCCGAACCCGAACCCGAACCCTAACCCGAAACTGAACCCTAACCCGAACACGAACCCGAACCCTAAACCTAACCCTAACCCTAACTCGAACCCTAACCGGAACCCTAACCCTAACCCTAACCCTAACCCGAACCCTAACCCGAACTCTAACCCGACCCTAACCCTAACCCCTAACCCTAACCCTAACCCTAAACCTAACCCTAACCCGAAACCTAACCCGAACCCTAACTCGAACCCTAACCGTAACCCGAACCCTATCCTGAACCTGAACCCTAAACCTGACCCTAACCCTAACACTAACCCGAACCCTAACCCTAACCCTAACCCGAACCCTTGCCCTAAAACTAACCCTAACCCGAACCCTAACCCGAACCCGAACCCTAACCCTAACACTAACCCTAACCCTAATCCGAACCCGAACCCTAACCCTAAACATAACCCGAACCCGAACCCTAACGCTAACCCTAACCCTAACCCCTAACCCTAAACCGAACCCTAACCATAAATCTAACCCTAACCCTAACCCAAAACTTAACCCTAACCCAAACCCTAACCCTAACCCGAACCCTAAACCTAACCCTAACCCTAACCCGAACCCTAACCCGAACCCGAACCCTTACCCTAACACTAACCCTAACCCTAATCCGAACCCGAACCCTAACCCTAAATATAACCCGAACCCGAACCCGAACGCTAACCCTAACCCTAACCCCTAACCCTAACCCGAACCCTAACCATAAATCTAACCCTAACCCTAACCCGAAACTTAACCCTAACCCAAACCCTAACCCTAACCCTAACCCGAACCCTAAACCTAAACCTAACTCTAACCCTAACCCTAACCCTAAACCTAACCCGAACCCTAACCCTAATCTAACCCGAACCCTAACCCTAAACAAACCCTAACCCTAAACCGAACCCTAACCCTAACCCTAACCCTAACACTAACCCTAACCCGAATCCTAACCCGAACTCTAACCCGACCCGAACCCTAACCCTAACCCTAACCGTAACCCTAAACCTAACCCTAACCCTAACCCGAACCCGAACCCTAACCCGAACCCGAACCCTAAACCTAACCCTAACCCGAACCCGAACCCTAACCCGAACCCTAAACCTAACCCTAAACCTAACCCTAACCCGAACCCTAACCCTAACCCTAACCCGAACCCGAACCCTAACCCGAACCCGAACCCTAACCCGAACCCTATCCCGAACCCTAACCCGAACCCTAAACCTAACACGAACCCTAACCCGAACCCTAAACCTAAACCTAAACCTAACCCTAACCCGAACCCTAACCCTAACCCTAACCCGAAACCTAACCCTAACCCTAACCCGAACCCTAACCCGAACCCTAACCCTAACCCGAACCCTAACCCTAACCCTAAACTGAACCCTAACCCTAACCCTAACCGGAACCCTAACCCTAACTCTAACCCGAACCCGAACACTAACCCCTTACCCGAATCCTAACCCTAACCCGAACCCTAACCCGAACCCTAACCCTAACCCTAACCCGAACCCTAACCCTAACCCGAACCCTAACTCTAAACCTAACCCTAACCCGAACCCTAATACTAACCCTAACCTGACCCATAACGCGAACCCTATCCCGAACCCGAACCCTAACCCTACCCCGAACCCGAACCCAAAACATAAACCTAACCCTAACCCGAACCCTAAACCTAACCCTAACCCGAAACCTAACCCGAACCCTAAACCTAACCCTAACCCGAACCCTAACCCTAACACGAACCCTAACCCCTAACCCTAACACAAACCCGAACGCTAACCCGAACCCGAACCCTAACCCGAACCCGAAACCGAACCCTAAACCTAACTCGAACCCGAACCCGAACTCTAACCCTAACCCTAACCCTAACCCTAACCCGAACCCTAACCCTAACCCGAACCCTAACCCGAACCCTAATCCGAACCCTAACCCTAAACTTAACCCTAAACCTAACCCTAACCATAACCCTTACCCTAACCCTAAACCTAAAACCTAACCCTAATCCGAAACCTAACCCTAACGCTAACCCTAACCCTAAGCCGAACCCTAACCCTAAACCTAACCCTAAACCTAACCCTAACCCTAACCCGAACCCTAACCCTAACCCTAACCCAAACACTAACCCTAACCCCTAACCCTAACCCCAACCCTAACCCTAACCCGAACCCTAACCCTCACCCTATCCCGAACCC
>JAVLSZ010000113.1:335000-337500 GCA_032313775.1 Urocyon cinereoargenteus | reverse complement strand
TAACCCTAACCCGAACCCTAACCCTAACCCGAACCCTAACCCTAACACTAACCCTAACCCGAACCCTAACCCGAACCCTAACCCTAACCCTAACCCTAACCCGAACCCTAATCCGAACCCTAACCATAACCCTAAACCGAACCCTAACCCTAACCCTAACCCGACCCCTAACCCGAACCCTAACACGAACCCTAAACCTAACCCTAACCCTAACTCTAACCCGAACCCTAACCCGAAACCTAAACCTAACCCTAACCCGAACCGTAACCCGAACCCTAACCGTAACCCTAACCCGAACCCTAACCCTAACCCTAACCCCTAACCCCTAACCCTAACCCTAACCCTAACCCTAACCCGAACCCGAACCCTAACCAGAAGCCTAAAACGAACCCTAACCCTATCCCTAACACTAACCCTAACCCGACCCCTAACCCGAACCCTAACACGAACCCTAACCCTAACCCTAACCCTAACTCTAACCCGAACCCTAACCCGAAACCTAACCCTAACCCTAACCCAAACCGTAACCCGAACCCTAACCCTAACCCTAACCCGAAACCTACTCCTAACCCTAATCCGAACCCTAAACCTAACCCTAACCCTAACCCTAACCCGAACCCGAACACAAACCCTAACCCTAACCCTAACCCCTAACCATAACCAGAACCCTAAGCCTAACTCGAACACTAACCCTAACCCTAACTCGAACCCTAACCCTAACCCTAACCCTAACCCTAACCCGAACCCTAACCCTAAACCTAACCCTAACCCTAACCCTAACACTAACCCTAACCCTAACCCGAACCCTAACCCGAACCCAAACCCTAACCCTTACCCGAACCCGAACCCTAAACTTAACCCTAACCCGAACCCGAACCCTAACCCTAACCCGAATCCTAACCCTAACCCTAACTCTAACCCTAAACCTAACACTAATCCGAAACCTAACCCTAACCCGAACCCTAACCCTAACCCTAACCTGAACTCTAACCCCTAACCCTAACCCGAACCCGAACCCTAACCCGAACCCAAACCCTAACCCTTACCCGAACCCGAACCCTAAACTTAACCCTAACCCGAACCCGAACCCTAATCCTAACCCGAATCCTAACCCTAACCCTAACTCTAACCTTAAACCTAACACTAATCCGAACCCTAACCCTAACCCGAACCCTAACCCGAACCCTAAACCGAACCCTAACGGTTACCCTAACCCTAACCCGAACCCTAAACCTAACCCTAACCCGAACCTTAACCCTAACCCGAACCCTAACCCTAACCCTAAACCTAACCCTGACCCTAACCCAAACCCTAACCCGAACCCTAACGCTAACCCTAACCCTAACCCTGCCGCTAACCCTAACCCTAACCCTAACCATAACCCTAAACCTAAAACCTAACCCTAACCCTAACCCTAACCCTAAACCTAAACCTAACCCGAACCCTAACCCTAACCCTAACCCTAACCCTAACCCGAACCCTAACCCTAACCCTAACCCTAACTCGAACCCTAACGCGAACCCTAACCCTAACCCTAACCCTAACCCGAACCCTAACCCGAAATCCAACCAGACCCTAACCCTAACCCCTAACCCTAACCCTAACCTGAAACCTAACCCGAACCCGAACCCGAACCCTAACCCTAACCCGAACACGAACCCTAACCCTAACCCAAAACCGAACCCTAACCCGAACCCGAACCCTAACCCTAACCCTAACCCTAACCCGAACCCGAACCCTAACCCTAACCCTAATCCGAACCCTAACCCTAACCCGAACCCTAACGCGAACCCTAACCCGAACCCTACCCCTAACACTAACCCGAACCCTAACCCGAACCCTAACCCTAACCCTAACCAGAACCCTAAACCTAACCCTAAACCAAACCCTAACCCGAACCCTAACCCTAACCCTAACACTAACCCGAACCGTAACCCTAACCCTAACCCCAACCCGAACCCTAACCCCTAACCCGAACCCGAACCCGAACCCTAACCCGAAACCGAACCCTAACCCGAACACGAACCCGAACCCTAAACCTAACCCTAACCCTAACTCGAACCCTAACCGGAACCCTAACCCTAACCCTAACCCTAACCCGAACCCTAACCCGAACTCTAACCCGACCCTAACCCTAACACCTAACCCTAACCCTAACCCTAAACCTAACCCTAACCCGAAACCTAACCCGAACCCTAACTCGAACCCTAACCGTAACCCGAACCCTAACCTGAACCCGAACCCTAAACCTGACCCTAACCCTAACACTAACCCGAACCCTAACCCTAACCCTAACCCGAACCCTTGCCCTAACCCTAACCCTAACTCGAACCCTAACCCGAACCCGAACCCTAACCCTAACACTAACCCTAACCCTAATCCGAACCCGAAACCTAACCCTAAACATAACCCGAACCCGAACCCTAATGCTAACCCTAACCCTAACCCCTAACCCTAACCCGAACCCTAACCATAAATCTAACCCTAACCCTAACCCGAA
>JAVLSZ010000113.1:222500-325000 GCA_032313775.1 Urocyon cinereoargenteus | reverse complement strand
TCCCTAACCCGAACCCTAACCCTAACCCTAACCCGAAACTTAACCCTAACCCTAAACCTAACCCTAACCCGAACCCTAAACCTAAACCTAACCCGAACTCTAAACCTAACCCTAAACCTAACCATAACACGAACCCTAACCCTAAACCTAACGCTAACCCTATCCCTAACCCGAACCCGAACCCTAACCCTAACCCGAACCCGAACCCTAACCCTAACCCGAACCCTAATCCTAACACGAATCCTAACACTAACCGTAACCCTAACCCGAGACCTAACCCGAAACCTAACCCGAACCCTAACCCTAAACCTAACCCGAACCCTAACGCTAAGCCGAAACCTAAACCTAACCCAAACCCGAACCCTAACCCTAACCCTAACCCAAACCCTAACCCCAACCCTAACCCCAACCCTAACCCTAACCCGAACCCGAACCCTAACCCCTAACACGAACCCGAACCCGTACCCTAAACCAAACCCGAAACCTAACCCTACCCCGAACCCGAACCCAAACCATAACCCTATCCCTAACCCGAACCCTAACCCTAAACCTAACCCTAACCCTAACCCGAACCCTAACACGAACCTTAACCCGAACCCTAAACCTAACACTAAAGCTAAGCCTAACCCGAACCCTAACCCTAACCCTAACCGCAAAACTAACCCTAACCCTAACCCGAACCAGAACCCTAAGCCCTTACCCGAATCCTAACCCTAACCCGAAACATAACCCGAATCCTAACCCGAACCCTAACCCAGAACCCGAACCCTAACCGTAACCCTAACCCAAACCCGAACCCTAAACCTAACCCGAAAACTAACCCTAACCCTAACCCTAACCCTAACCCGAACCCTAACCCTAACCCTAACCCTAATGCTAATATTAACCCGAACCCTAACCCTAACACGAACCCTAACCCGAACCCTAACACTAAAGCTAACGCTACCCGAACCCTAACCCTAACCCTAACCGGAACCCTAACCCTAACCCTAACCAGAACCCGAACCCTAAGCACTTACCCGAATCCTAACCCTAACCCGATCTCTAACCCGAACCCTAAACCTAACCCCGAACCCGAACCCTAACCCTAACCCTAACCCGAAACCTAACCCGAACCCTAACCCTAACCCCTAATGCTAACCCTAACCCTAACCCTAACCCGAACGCGAACCCTAACCCGAACCCTACCCCTAACCATAATCCGAACACTAAACTTAACCCTAACCCTAACCCGAACCCGAACCCTAACCCTAACCCGAACCCTAACCCTAAACATAACCCGAACCCTAACCCTAACCCGAAACCGAACCCGAACCCGAACCCTAAACCTAACGCTAACCCGAACCCTAACCCTAACCCGAACCCTAACCCTAACCCTAACCCGAAACCTAACACTAACCCTAACCCGAACCCTAACCCAAACCCCAACCTAACCCTAACCCGAACCCGAACCCGAACCCTAACCCGAACCCTAAACCTAACCCTAACCCTAACCCGAACCCTAACCCGAACCCTAAACCTAACCCTAACTCTAACCCGAAACCTAAACCGAACCCTAGCCCTAACCCTAACCCGAACCC
Organism: Urocyon cinereoargenteus; assembly: GCA_032313775.1. NCBI lineage: Eukaryota > Metazoa > Chordata > Mammalia > Carnivora > Canidae > Urocyon > Urocyon cinereoargenteus. Next base: position 323,420 of record JAVLSZ010000113.1, on the reverse strand, counting down.
TAACCCGATCCCTAACCCTAACCTGAACCCTAACCCTAACCCTAACCCCAACCCTAACCCTAACCCGAAACTTAACCCTAACCCTAACCCTAACCCTAACCCGAACCCTAACCCTAAGCCTAACCCGAACCCTAAACCTAACCCTAACCCTAACCCTAATCCGAACCGTAAACCTAAACCTAACCCTAACCCTAACCCTAACCCGAACCCGAACCCTAACCCTAACCCTAACCCGAACCCTAACCCTAACCCGAACCCTAATCCTAACACGAACCCTAACCCTATCCCTAACCCTAACCCAAACCCTAACCCGAACCCTAACCCGAACCCTAATCCTAACCCTAACCCGAACCCTAACGCTAACCCGAATCCGAACCCTAACCCGAACCCTAACCCTAACCCTAACCTGAAACCTAACCCTAAACCTAACCCTAACCCGAACCCTAACCCGAACCCTAACCCTAACCCTAACCCTAATCCTAACCCAAAACCTAACCCTAAACCTAACCGGAACACTAACCCTAACCCTAACCCGAAACCGAACCCTAACCCCTTACCCGAATCCTAACCCAAACCCTAACCCTAACCCGAAACCTAAACCTAACCTGAAACCTAACCCTAAACCTAACCCGAACCCTAACCTGAACCCTAAACCTAACCCGAACCCGAACCCTAACCCTAAACCTAACCCTAACCCTAACCCTAACACTAACGCTAACCCTAACCCGAACCCTAACCCGAACCCTAAGCCTAACCCTAACCCTAACCCGAACCCTAACCCGAACCCTAACCCTAACCCGAACCTGAACCCTAACCCGAACCCGGACCCTAACCCGAACCCTAACCCTAACCCTAACCCGAACCCTAACCCGAAACCTAACCCTAACCCGAACCCGAACCCGAACCCCAACCCTAACCCAAACCCTAACCCGAACCCTAACCCCAACCCTAACCCTAACCCTAACCCGAACCCTAACCCCTAACCCGAACCCGAACCCGTACCCTAAACCGAACCCTAAACCTAAACCTACCCCGAAACCGAACCCAAACCATAACCCTATCCCTAACCCGAACCCTAAAACTAACCCTATCCCTAACCCTAACCCGAACCCTAACCCTAACCCTAACCCTAACCCTAACCCTAACCCTAACATTAACCGGAACCCTAACCCTAACCCGAACCCGAAACCGAACCCTAAACCTAACCCTAACCCGAACCCTAACCCTAACCCGAACCCTAACCCTATCCCTAACCCGAACCCTAACCCTAACCCTAACCCGAAACTTAACCCTAACCCTAAACCTAACCCTAACCCGAACCCTAAACCTAAACCTAACCCGAACTCTAAACCTAACCCTAAACCTAACCATAACACGAACCCTAACCCTAAACCTAACGCTAACCCTATCCCTAACCCGAACCCGAACCCTAACCCTAACCCGAACCCGAACCCTAACCCTAACCCGAACCCTAATCCTAACACGAATCCTAACACTAACCGTAACCCTAACCCGAGACCTAACCCGAAACCTAACCCGAACCCTAACCCTAAACCTAACCCGAACCCTAACGCTAAGCCGAAACCTAAACCTAACCCAAACCCGAACCCTAACCCTAACCCTAACCCAAACCCTAACCCCAACCCTAACCCCAACCCTAACCCTAACCCGAACCCGAACCCTAACCCCTAACACGAACCCGAACCCGTACCCTAAACCAAACCCGAAACCTAACCCTACCCCGAACCCGAACCCAAACCATAACCCTATCCCTAACCCGAACCCTAACCCTAAACCTAACCCTAACCCTAACCCGAACCCTAACACGAACCTTAACCCGAACCCTAAACCTAACACTAAAGCTAAGCCTAACCCGAACCCTAACCCTAACCCTAACCGCAAAACTAACCCTAACCCTAACCCGAACCAGAACCCTAAGCCCTTACCCGAATCCTAACCCTAACCCGAAACATAACCCGAATCCTAACCCGAACCCTAACCCAGAACCCGAACCCTAACCGTAACCCTAACCCAAACCCGAACCCTAAACCTAACCCGAAAACTAACCCTAACCCTAACCCTAACCCTAACCCGAACCCTAACCCTAACCCTAACCCTAATGCTAATATTAACCCGAACCCTAACCCTAACACGAACCCTAACCCGAACCCTAACACTAAAGCTAACGCTACCCGAACCCTAACCCTAACCCTAACCGGAACCCTAACCCTAACCCTAACCAGAACCCGAACCCTAAGCACTTACCCGAATCCTAACCCTAACCCGATCTCTAACCCGAACCCTAAACCTAACCCCGAACCCGAACCCTAACCCTAACCCTAACCCGAAACCTAACCCGAACCCTAACCCTAACCCCTAATGCTAACCCTAACCCTAACCCTAACCCGAACGCGAACCCTAACCCGAACCCTACCCCTAACCATAATCCGAACACTAAACTTAACCCTAACCCTAACCCGAACCCGAACCCTAACCCTAACCCGAACCCTAACCCTAAACATAACCCGAACCCTAACCCTAACCCGAAACCGAACCCGAACCCGAACCCTAAACCTAACGCTAACCCGAACCCTAACCCTAACCCGAACCCTAACCCTAACCCTAACCCGAAACCTAACCCTAACCCTAACCCGAACCCTAACCCAAACCCCAACCTAACCCTAACCCGAACCCGAACCCGAACCCTAACCCGAACCCTAAACCTAACCCTAACCCTAACCCGAACCCTAACCCGAACCCTAAACCTAACCCTAACTCTAACCCGAAACCTAAACCGAACCCTAGCCCTAACCCTAACCCGAACCCTAACCCGATCCCTAACCCTAACCTGAACCCTAACCCTAACCCTAACCCCAACCCTAACCCTAACCCGAAACTTAACCCTAACCCTAACCCTAACCCTAACCCGAACCCTAACCCTAAGCCTAACCCGAACCCTAAACCTAACCCTAACCCTAACCCTAATCCGAACCGTAAACCTAAACCTAACCCTAACCCTAACCCTAACCCGAATCCGAACCCTAACCCTAACCCTAACCCGAACCCTAACCCTAACCCGAACCCTAATCCTAACACGAACCCTAACCCTATCCCTAACCCTAACCCAAACCCTAACCCGAACCCTAACCCGAACCCTAATCCTAACCCTAACCCGAACCCTAACGCTAACCCGAATCCGAACCCTAACCCGAACCCTAACCCTAACCCTAACCTGAAACCTAACCCTAAACCTAACCCTAACCCGAACCCTAACCCGAACCCTAACCCTAACCCTAACCCTAATCCTAACCCAAAACCTAACCCTAAACCTAACCGGAACACTAACCCTAACCCTAACCCGAAACCGAACCCTAACCCCTTACCCGAATCCTAACCCAAACCCTAACCCTAACCCGAAACCTAAACCTAACCTGAAACCTAACCCTAAACCTAACCCGAACCCTAACCTGAACCCTAAACCTAACCCGAACCCGAACCCTAACCCTAAACCTAACCCTAACCCTAACCCTAACACTAACGCTAACCCTAACCCGAACCCTAACCCGAACCCTAAGCCTAACCCTAACCCTAACCCGAACCCTAACCCGAACCCTAACCCTAACCCGAACCTGAACCCTAACCCGAACCCGGACCCTAACCCGAACCCTAACCCTAACCCTAACCCGAACCCTAACCCGAAACCTAACCCTAACCCGAACCCGAACCCGAACCCCAACCCTAACCCAAACCCTAACCCGAACCCTAACCCCAACCCTAACCCTAACCCTAACCCGAACCCTAACCCCTAACCCGAACCCGAACCCGTACCCTAAACCGAACCCTAAACCTAAACCTACCCCGAAACCGAACCCAAACCATAACCCTATCCCTAACCCGAACCCTAAAACTAACCCTATCCCTAACCCTAACCCGAACCCTAACCCTAACCCTAACCCTAACCCTAACCCTAACCCTAACCCTAACATTAACCGGAACCCTAACCCTAACCCGAACCATAACCCGAACCCTAACCCTAACCCTAAAGCTAACCCTAAACCGAACCCTTACCCTAAACCTAACCGGAACCCTAACCCTAACCCTAACCCGAACCCGAACCCTAAGCCCTTACCCGAATCCTAACCCTAACCCGAACCCTAACCCGAACCCTAACCCTAACCCTAACCCAGAACCCGAACCCTAACCCTAACCCTAACCCTAACCCGAACCCTAACCCGAAACCTAACCCGAACCCAAACCCTAACCCTAACCCGAACCCTAACCCTAACCCTAACCCTAACCCGTAACCCTAACCCGAACCCTAACCCTAACCCTAACCCTAACCCTAACCCTAACCCGAACCCTAACCCTAAACCTAACCCTAACCCTAACCCTAACCCTAACACGAACCCTAACCCTAACCCTAACCGGAACCCTAACACTAACCCTAACCCGAACCCGAACCCTAAGCCCTTACCCGAATCCTAACCCTAACCCGAACCCTAACCCGAACCCTAACCCTAACCCTAACCCCGAACCCGAACCCTAACCCTAACCCCGAACCCGAAACCTAACCCTAACCCTAACCCTAACCCGACCCCTAACCCGAACCCTAACACGAACCCTAAACCTAACCCTAACCCTAACCCTAACCCGACCCCTAACCCGAACACTAACACGAACCCTAACCCTAATCCTAACCCGAATCCTAACCCGAACCCTAACCCAAACCCTAACCCTAACCATAACCCGAACCGTAACCCGAATCCTAAGCCTAACCCTAACCCGAAACCTAACCCTAACCCTAACCCCTAACTCTAACACTAACCCTAACCCGAACCCTAACCCTAACCCTAACCCTAACCCTAACCCGAACGCGAACCCTAACCCGAACCCTACCCCTAACCCTAATCCGAACCCTAACCCTTACCCTAACCCTAACCCTAACCCTAACCCGAACCTTAACACTAACCCAAACCCTAACACTAAACCGAACACGAACCCGAACCCTAACCCTAACCCGAACACTAAACCTAACCCTAACCCTAACCCGAACCCTAACCCGAACCCTAACCCGAAACCTAACCCAAACCCTAACCCGAAAACTAACCCGAACCCTAAACCGACCCTAACCCTAAACCTAACCCGAACCCTAACCCGAACCCTAACCCTAACCCGAACCCGAACCCAAACCCTAACCCTAACCCTAACCCGAACCTTAACCCTAACCCTAACCCGAACCCTAACACTAACCCTAAACCGAACCCTAAACCTAACCCTAACCCTAACCCTAACCCTAACACTAAACCTAACCCTAACCCTAACCCTAACCCGAACCCGAACCCGAACCCTAACCCTAACCCTAACCCGAACCATAACCCTAACCCGAACCCTAATCCTAACACGAACCCTAACCCTAAACCTAACCCTAACCCGAACCCTAACCCTAACCCTAACCCGAACACTAACCCTAACCCTAACCCGAACCCTAACGCTAACCCGAACCTGAAACCTAACCCGAAACCTAACCCTAACCCTAACCCGAACCCTAACCCTAACCCTAACCCGAAACCTAACCCGAACCCTAACCCTAACCCTTACCCTAATCCTAACCCGAACCCTAACCCTAACCCTAACCGGAACCCTAACCCTAACCCTAACCCGAACCCGAACCCTAATCCCTTACCCGAATCCTAACCCTAACCCGAACCCTAACCCGAACCCTAACCATAACCCTATCCCGACCCCTAACCCGAACCCTAACACGAAACCTAACCCTAACCCCAACCCGAACCCTAACCCTAACCCTCACCCGAACCCTAACCCTAACCCTAACCCTAACCATAACCCGAACCCTAACCCTAACCCGAACCCGAACCCTAACCCTAAACCGAAACCTAACCCGAACCCAACCCTAACCCGAACCCTAACCCTAACCCGAACCCTAACCCTAACCCTAACCCTAACCCGAAACCTAAACCTAACCTGAACCCTAACCCTAAACCTAACCCGAACCCTAACCTGAACCCTAACTCTAATCCGAACCCGAACCTTAACCCTAAACCTAACCCTAACCCTAACCCTAACACTAACCCTAACCCTAACCCGAACCCTAACCCGAACCCTAAGCCTAACCCTAACACTAAACGGAACCCTAACCCGAACCCTAACCCTAACCCTAACACGAACCCGAACCGTAACACGAACCCGAACCCTAACCGAAACCTAACCCTAACCCTAACCCGAACACTAACCCGAACCCTAACCCTAACCCGAACCCGAAACCTAACCCTAACCCAAACCCTAACACGAACCCTAAACCCAACCCTAACCCTAAACCTAACCCGCACGCTAACCCCTAACCCGAACCCGAACCCGTACCCTAACCCGAACCCGAAACCTAACCCTACCCCGAACCCGAACCCAAACCATAACCCTATCCCTAAACCGAACCCTAACCCTAACCCTAATCCTAACCCGAACCCTAACCCTAAGCTAACCGGAACCCTTACCCTAACCCTAACCCGAACCCGAACCCTAAGCCCTTAACTGAATCCTAACCCTAACCCGAACCCTAACCCGAACCCTAACCCTAACCATAACCCCGAACCCGAACCCTAACCCTAACCCCGAACCCGAACCATAACCCTAACACTAACCCTAACCCGACCCCTAACCAGAACCCTAAAACGAACGCTAACCCTAACCCTAACCCTAACCCGAACCCGAACCCTAACCCTAACCCAACCCTAAACCTAACCCTAACCCGAACCCTAACCCTAACCCTAACCCGACCCCTAACCTGAACCCTAACACGAACCCTAACCCTAACCCTTACCCTAACCCGAACCCGAACCCTAATCCCTTACCCGAATCCTAAACCTAACCCGAACCATAACCCTAACCCTAACCCGAACCATAACCCTAAACCAAACCCTAACCCTAACCCTAACCTGAACCCTAACCCTAACCCGAACCCGAACCCTAACCCTGACCCGAAACCTAACCCGAACCCAACCCAAACCCGAACCCTAACCCTAACCCGAACCCTAAACCTAACCCTAACGCTAACCCGAAACCTAAAACTAACACGAACCCTAACCCAAAACCTAACCCGAACCCTAACCCTAACCCTCACCCGAACCCTAACCGTAACCCGAACCCTAACCCTAACCCTAACCCTAAACCGAACCCTAACCCGAAGCCTACCCGATCCCCAACCCTAACCGTAACCCAAACCCGAAACCTAACCCTAAGCCTAACAAGAACCCTAACCCTAACCCGAACCCTAACCCTAACACTAACCCTAACCGGAACCCTAAACCTAACCCTAACCTGAACCCGAACCCGAACACTAAACCTAACCCTAACCCTAACCCTAACCCGACCTCTAACCATAACCCTATCCCGACCCCTTACCCGAACCATAACACGAACCCTAACCCTAACCCTAACCCGAAACCTAACCCTAACCCTAACCCGAACCCTAACCCTAACCCTAACCCTAACCATAAACCTAAACCGAAACCTAACCCGAACCCAACCCTCACCCGAACCCTAACCCTAACCCGAACCCTAACCCTAACCCTAACCCGAAACGTAAACCTAACCTGAACCCTAACCCTAAACCTACACCGAACCCTAACCTGAACTCTAACCCTAATCCGAAACCGAACCCTAACCCTAAACCTAACCCTAAACCTAACCCTAACACTAACCCTAACCCTAACCCGAACCGTAACCCGAACACTAAGCCTAACCCTAAAACTAACCGGAACCCTAACCCGAACCCTAACCCTAACCCTAACACGAACCCGAACCCTAACCCGAACCCGAACCCTACCCGAACCCTAACCCTAACCCGAACCCTAACCCTAACCCAAACCCTAACCCGAACCCTAACCCCAACCCTAACCCTAACCCTAACCCGAACCCTAACCCGAACCCGAACCCTAACCTAACCCTATACCGACCCCTAACCCGAACCCTAACACGAACCCTAACCCTAACCCTAACACGAACCCTAACCCTAAGCCTAACCCGACCCCTAAACCTAACCCGAACCCTAACCCTAACCATAACCCGAACCCTAACCCTAACCCGAACCCTAACCCTAACCCTAAAACGAACCCTAACCTGAACCCTAACCCTAACCCGAACCCGTACCCGAACCCTAAACCTAACTCTAACCCTAACCCTAACACTAACCCTAACCGTAAACCGAACCCTAACCCGAACCCTAAGCCTAATCCTAACCCTAACCCGAACCCTAACCCGAACCCTAACCCTAACCCTAACCCGAACCCGAACCCTAACCCGAACCCGAACCCTAACCCGAACCCTAACCCTAACCCTAAACCGAACCTTAACCCGAACACTAACCCTAACCCGTACCCGAACCCTAACCCTAAACCTAACCCAAACCCTAACCCGAACCCTAACCCCAACCCTAACCCTAACCCTAACCCGAACCATAACCCCTAACCCGACCCCGAACCCGTACCCTAAACCGAACCCGAAACCTAACCCTACCCCGAATCTGAACCCAAATCATAACCCTATCCCTAACCCGAACCCTAACCCTAACCCTAACCCTAACCCTAACCCGAACCCTAACCCTAACCCTAACCCTAACATTAAACCGAACCCTAACCCTAACCCGAACACTAACCCGAACCCTAACCCGAACCCTAAACCTAAAGCTAACCCTAACCCGAACCATAACCCTAACCCTAACCGGAACACTAACCCTAACCCTAACCCGAACCCGAACCCTAAGGCCTTGCCCGAATCCTAACCCTAACCCGAACCCTTACCCGAACCCTAACCCTAACCCCGAACCCGAAACCTAACCCTAACCCTAACCCTAAACCGAACCCTAACCCGAACCATAACCCGAACCCAAACCCTAACCCTAACCCGAACCCTAACCCTAACACTAAACCTAACACCTAACCCTAACCCGAACCCTAACCCTAACCCTAACCCTAACACGAACCCGAACCCTATCCCTAACCCTAACCCGAAACCTTAACCGAACCCGAACCCTAACCCAACTCCTAACCCTAACCCTAACCCTAACCCGAACTCTAACCCTAACCCTAACCCTAACCCTAACCCGAACGCGATCCCTAACCCGAACCCTACCCCTAACCATAATCCGAACCCTAAACCTAACCCTAACCCTAACCCGAACCCGAACCCTAACCCTAAACCGAACCCGAACCTTAACCCTAACCCGAACCCTAACCCTAACCCGAACCCTAACCCTAACCCGAACCCTAACCCTAACCCGAACCCGAACCCGAACCAGAACCCTAAACCTAACCCTAACCCGAACCCTAACACTAACCCGAACCCTAAACCTAACCCTAACCCGAACCCTAACCCTAACCCTAACCCGAACCCTAACCCGAAACCTAAACCTAACCCTTACCCTAACCCGAACCCTAACCCGAACCCTAAAGCGAACCCTAACCCAAACCCTAACCCGAACCCTAACCCGAACCCTAAAGCGAAACCTAACCCAAACCCTAACCCTAACCCTAAACCTAACCCGAACCCTAACCCGAACCCTACCCGATCCCCAACCCTAACCCTAACCCTAACCCGAACCCTAACCCTACCCCTAACCCTAACCCTGACCCTAACCCGAAACTTAACCCTAACCCTAACCCTAACCCGAACCCTAACCCTAACCCTACCCGAACCCTAAACCTAACACTAACCCTAACCCAAACCCGAACCCTAACCCTAAACCTAACCCTAACCCTAAACCTAACCCGAACCCGAACCCGAACCCTAACCCTAACCCGAACCCAAACCCTAACCCGAACCCTAAACCTAACACGAACCCTAACCCTAACACTAACCCTAACCCGAAACCTAACCCGAACCCTAAACCTAACCCTAACCTGAACCCTAACGCTAACCCGAACCGAACCCTAACTCGAACCCTAACCCTAACCCTAACCCGAAACCTAAACCTAACCCTAAACCGAACCCTAACCCGAACACTAACCCTAACCCTAACCCTAACCCGAACCCTAACCCTAACCTTAACCGGAACCCTAACCCTAACCCTAACCCGAACCCGAACCCAAACCCCTTACCCGAATCCTAACCCTAACCCGAACCCTAACCCGAACCCTAACCAAAACCTAACCCCGAACCCGAACCCTATCCCTAACCCTTACCCTAACCCGAAACCTAACCCGAACCCTAAACCGAACCCGAACCCTAACCCTAACCCGAACCCGAACCCTAACCCTAACCCTAACCCGAACCCTAACCCTAACCCGAACCCTAACCCTAACCCTAACCCGAACACTAACCCTAACCCTAACCCAACCCCTATCCTGAACCCTAACACGAACCCTAACCCTAACCCTAAACCTAACCCTAACCCGAACCATAACCCTAACCCTAACCTGAACCCTAACCCTAAACCGAACCCTAACCCGAACACTAACCCGAACCCTAACACTAACCCGAACCCGTACCCTAACCCTAACCCGAAACCTAACCCGAACCCTAAACCGAACCCTAACCCGAACCCTAACCCGAACCCTAACCCTAACCCGAACCCTAGCCCGAATCCGATCCCTTACCCCTTACCCGAATCCTAACCCTAACCCGAACCCTAACCCGAACCCTAACCCTAACCCTAACCCGAACCCTAACCCGAACCCTAACCCTAACCCTAACCCAAACCCTAACCCGAACCCTAACCCCAACCCTAACCCTAACCCTAACCCCAAACCCGAACCCGAAACCGTACCCTAAACCGAACCCGAATCCTAACCCTACCCCGAACCCGAAACCAAACCATAACCCTATCCCTAACCCGAAACCTAACCCTAACCGTAACCCTAACCCTAACGCGAACCCTAACCCTAACCCTAACCCTAACCCTAACCCTAACATTAACCCGAACCCTAACCCTAACCCGAAACCTAACCCGAACCCTAATCCTAACCCTAAAGCTAACCCTAACCCGAACCCTAACCCTAACCCTAACCGGAACCCTAACCCTAACCCTAACCCGAACCCGAACCCGAACCCTAACCCTAACCCTAACCCGAACCCTAACCCTAACCCTAACCCTAACCCTAACATTAACCCGAACCCTAACCCTAACCCGAACCCTAACCCGAACCCTAACCCGAACCCTAACCCTAAAGCTAACCCTAACCCGAACCCTAAACCTAACCCTAACCGGAACCCTAACCCTAACCCTAACACGAACCCAACCCTAAGGCCTTACCCGAATCCTAACCCTAACCCGAACCCTAACCCGAACCCTAACCCTAACCCCGAACCCGAACACTAACCCTAACCCTAACCCTAACCCGAACCCTAACACGAACCCTAACCCGAAACCAAACCCTAACCCTAACCCGAACCCTAACCCTAACACTAACCCTAACCCCTAACCCTAACCCTAACCCGAACCCTAACCCTAACCCTAACCCTAACCCGAACCCGAACCCTACCCCAAACCCTAACCCTAACCCGAACCCTAACCCGAAACCTAACCCTAACCCTAACCCCTAACCCTAACCCTAACCCTAACCCGAACCCTAACCCTAACCCTAACCCTAACCGTAACCCGAACACGAACCCTATCCCGAACCCTACCCCTAACCATAATCCGAAACCTAAACCTAACCCTAACCCTAACCAGAACCCGAACCCTAACCCTAACCCGAACCCGAACCCTAACCCTAACCCGAACCCTAACCCTAACCCGAACCCTAACACTAACCCGAACCCTAACCCTAACCCGAACCCGAAACCGAACCCTAAACCTAACCCTAACCCGAACCCTAACCCTAACCCGAACCCTAACCCTATCCCTAACCCGAACCCTAACCCTAACCCTAACCCGAAACTTAACCCTAACCCTAAACCTAACCCTAACCCGAACCCTAAACCTAAACCTAACCCGAACTCTAAACCTAACCCTAAACCTAACCATAACACGAACCCTAACCCTAAACCTAACGCTAACCCTATCCCTAACCCGAACCCGAACCCTAACCCTAACCCGAACCCGAACCCTAACCCTAACCCGAACCCTAATCCTAACACGAATCCTAACACTAACCGTAACCCTAACCCGAGACCTAACCCGAAACCTAACCCGAACCCTAACCCTAAACCTAACCCGAACGCTAACGCTAAGCCGAAACCTAAACCTAACCCAAACCCGAACCCTAACCCTAACCCTAACCCAAACCCTAACCCCAACCCTAACCCCAACCCTAACCCTAACCCGAACCCGAACCCTAACCCCTAACACGAACCCGAACCCGTACCCTAAACCAAACCCGAAACCTAACCCTACCCCGAACCCGAACCCAAACCATAACCCTATCCCTAACCCGAACCCTAACCCTAAACCTAACCCTAACCCTAACCCGAACCCTAACACGAACCTTAACCCGAACCCTAAACCTAACACTAAAGCTAAGCCTAACCCGAACCCTAACCCTAACCCTAACCGCAAAACTAACCCTAACCCTAACCCGAACCAGAACCCTAAGCCCTTACCCGAATCCTAACCCTAACCCGAAACATAACCCGAATCCTAACCCGAACCCTAACCCAGAACCCGAACCCTAACCGTAACCCTAACCCAAACCCGAACCCTAAACCTAACCCGAAAACTAACCCTAACCCTAACCCTAACCCTAACCCGAACCCTAACCCTAACCCTAACCCTAATGCTAATATTAACCCGAACCCTAACCCTAACACGAACCCTAACCCGAACCCTAACACTAAAGCTAACGCTACCCGAACCCTAACCCTAACCCTAACCGGAACCCTAACCCTAACCCTAACCAGAACCCGAACCCTAAGCACTTACCCGAATCCTAACCCTAACCCGATCTCTAACCCGAACCCTAAACCTAACCCCGAACCCGAACCCTAACCCTAACCCTAACCCGAAACCTAACCCGAACCCTAACCCTAACCCCTAATGCTAACCCTAACCCTAACCCTAACCCGAACGCGAACCCTAACCCGAACCCTACCCCTAACCATAATCCGAACACTAAACTTAACCCTAACCCTAACCCGAACCCGAACCCTAACCCTAACCCGAACCCTAACCCTAAACATAACCCGAACCCTAACCCTAACCCGAAACCGAACCCGAACCCGAACCCTAAACCTAACGCTAACCCGAACCCTAACCCTAACCCGAACCCTAACCCTAACCCTAACCCGAAACCTAACCCTAACCCTAACCCGAACCCTAACCCAAACCCCAACCTAACCCTAACCCGAACCCGAACCCGAACCCTAACCCGAACCCTAAACCTAACCCTAACCCTAACCCGAACCCTAACCCGAACCCTAAACCTAACCCTAACTCTAACCCGAAACCTAAACCGAACCCTATCCCTAACCCTAACCCGAACCCTAACCCGATCCCTAACCCTAACCTGAACCCTAACCCTAACCCTAACCCCAACCCTAACCCTAACCCGAAACTTAACCCTAACCCTAACCCTAACCCTAACCCGAACCCTAACCCTAAGCCTAACCCGAACCCTAAACCTAACCCTAACCCTAACCCTAATCCGAACCGTAAACCTAAACCTAACCCTAACCCTAACCCTAACCCGAACCCGAACCCTAACCCTAACCCTAACCCGAACCCTAACCCTAACCCGAACCCTAATCCTAACACGAACCCTAACCCTATCCCTAACCCTAACCCAAACCCTAACCCGAACCCTAACCCGAACCCTAATCCTAACCCTAACCCGAACCCTAACGCTAACCCGAATCCGAACCCTAACCCGAACCCTAACCCTAACCCTAACCTGAAACCTAACCCTAAACCTAACCCTAACCCGAACCCTAACCCGAACCCTAACCCTAACCCTAACCCTAATCCTAACCCAAAACCTAACCCTAAACCTAACCGGAACACTAACCCTAACCCTAACCCGAAACCGAACCCTAACCCCTTACCCGAATCCTAACCCAAACCCTAACCCTAACCCGAAACCTAAACCTAACCTGAAACCTAACCCTAAACCTAACCCGAACCCTAACCTGAACCCTAAACCTAACCCGAACCCGAACCCTAACCCTAAACCTAACCCTAACCCTAACCCTAACACTAACGCTAACCCTAACCCGAACCCTAACCCGAACCCTAAGCCTAACCCTAACCCTAACCCGAACCCTAACCCGAACCCTAACCCTAACCCGAACCTGAACCCTAACCCGAACCCGGACCCTAACCCGAACCCTAACCCTAACCCTAACCCGAACCCTAACCCGAAACCTAACCCTAACCCGAACCCGAACCCGAACCCCAACCCTAACCCAAACCCTAACCCGAACCCTAACCCCAACCCTAACCCTAACCCTAACCCGAACCCTAACCCCTAACCCGAACCCGAACCCGTACCCTAAACCGAACCCTAAACCTAAACCTACCCCGAAACCGAACCCAAACCATAACCCTATCCCTAACCCGAACCCTAAAACTAACCCTATCCCTAACCCTAACCCGAACCCTAACCCTAACCCTAACCCTAACCCTAACCCTAACCCTAACATTAACCGGAACCCTAACCCTAACCCGAACCATAACCCGAACCCTAACCCTAACCCTAAAGCTAACCCTAAACCGAACCCTTACCCTAAACCTAACCGGAACCCTAACCCTAACCCTAACCCGAACCCGAACCCTAAGCCCTTACCCGAATCCTAACCCTAACCCGAACCCTAACCCGAACCCTAACCCTAACCCTAACCCAGAACCCGAACCCTAACCCTAACCCTAACCCTAACCCGAACCCTAACCCGAAACCTAACCCGAACCCAAACCCTAACCCTAACCCGAACCCTAACCCTAACCCTAACCCTAACCCGTAACCCTAACCCGAACCCTAACCCTAACCCTAACCCTAACCCTAACCCTAACCCGAACCCTAACCCTAAACCTAACCCTAACCCTAACCCTAACCCTAACACGAACCCTAACCCTAACCCTAACCGGAACCCTAACACTAACCCTAACCCGAACCCGAACCCTAAGCCCTTACCCGAATCCTAACCCTAACCCGAACCCTAACCCGAACCCTAACCCTAACCCTAACCCCGAACCCGAACCCTAACCCTAACCCCGAACCCGAAACCTAACCCTAACCCTAACCCTAACCCGACCCCTAACCCGAACCCTAACACGAACCCTAAACCTAACCCTAACCCTAACCCTAACCCGACCCCTAACCCGAACACTAACACGAACCCTAACCCTAATCCTAACCCGAATCCTAACCCGAACCCTAACCCAAACCCTAACCCTAACCATAACCCGAACCGTAACCCGAATCCTAAGCCTAACCCTAACCCGAAACCTAACCCTAACCCTAACCCCTAACTCTAACACTAACCCTAACCCGAACCCTAACCCTAACCCTAACCCTAACCCTAACCCGAACGCGAACCCTAACCCGAACCCTACCCCTAACCCTAATCCGAACCCTAACCCTTACCCTAACCCTAACCCTAACCCTAACCCGAACCTTAACACTAACCCAAACCCTAACACTAAACCGAACACGAACCCGAACCCTAACCCTAACCCGAACACTAAACCTAACCCTAACCCTAACCCGAACCCTAACCCGAACCCTAACCCGAAACCTAACCCAAACCCTAACCCGAAAACTAACCCGAACCCTAAACCGACCCTAACCCTAAACCTAACCCGAACCCTAACCCGAACCCTAACCCTAACCCGAACCCGAACCCAAACCCTAACCCTAACCCTAACCCGAACCTTAACCCTAACCCTAACCCGAACCCTAACACTAACCCTAAACCGAACCCTAAACCTAACCCTAACCCTAACCCTAACCCTAACCCTAACACTAAACCTAACCCTAACCCTAACCCTAACCCGAACCCGAACCCGAACCCTAACCCTAACCCTAACCCGAACCATAACCCTAACCCGAACCCTAATCCTAACACGAACCCTAACCCTAAACCTAACCCTAACCCGAACCCTAACCCTAACCCTAACCCGAACACTAACCCTAACCCTAACCCGAACCCTAACGCTAACCCGAACCTGAAACCTAACCCGAAACCTAACCCTAACCCTAACCCGAACCCTAACCCTAACCCTAACCCGAAACCTAACCCGAACCCTAACACTAACCCTAACCCTATTCCTAACCCGAACCCTAACCCTAACCCTAACCGGAACCCTAACCCTAACCCTAACCCGAACCCGAACCCTAATCCCTTACCCGAATCCTAACCCTAACCCGAACCCTAACCCGAACCCTAACCATAACCCTATCCCGACCCCTAACCCGAACCCTAACACGAAACCTAACCCTAACCCCAACCCGAACCCTAACCCTAACCCTCACCCGAACCCTAACCCTAACCCTAACCCTAACCATAACCCGAACCCTAACCCTAACCCGAACCCGAACCCTAACCCTAAACCGAAACCTAACCCGAACCCAACCCTAACCCGAACCCTAACCCTAACCCGAACCCTAACCCTAACCCTAACCCTAACCCGAAACCTAAACCTAACCTGAACCCTAACCCTAAACCTAACCCGAACCCTAACCTGAACCCTAACTCTAATCCGAACCCGAACCTTAACCCTAAACCTAACCCTAACCCTAACCCTAACACTAACCCTAACCCTAACCCGAACCCTAACCCGAACCCTAAGCCTAACCCTAACACTAAACGGAACCCTAACCCGAACCCTAACCCTAACCCTAACACGAACCCGAACCGTAACACGAACCCGAACCCTAACCGAAACCTAACCCTAACCCTAACCCGAACACTAACCCGAACCCTAACCCTAACCCGAACCCGAAACCTAACCCTAACCCAAACCCTAACACGAACCCTAAACCCAACCCTAACCCTAAACCTAACCCGCACGCTAACCCCTAACCCGAACCCGAACCCGTACCCTAACCCGAACCCGAAACCTAACCCTACCCCGAACCCGAACCCAAACCATAACCCTATCCCTAAACCGAACCCTAACCCTAACCCTAATCCTAACCCGAACCCTAACCCTAAGCTAACCGGAACCCTTACCCTAACCCTAACCCGAACCCGAACCCTAAGCCCTTAACTGAATCCTAACCCTAACCCGAACCCTAACCCGAACCCTAACCCTAACCATAACCCCGAACCCGAACCCTAACCCTAACCCCGAACCCGAACCATAACCCTAACACTAACCCTAACCCGACCCCTAACCAGAACCCTAAAACGAACGCTAACCCTAACCCTAACCCTAACCCGAACCCGAACCCTAACCCTAACCCAACCCTAAACCTAACCCTAACCCGAACCCTAACCCTAACCCTAACCCGACCCCTAACCTGAACCCTAACACGAACCCTAACCCTAACCCTTACCCTAACCCGAACCCGAACCCTAATCCCTTACCCGAATCCTAAACCTAACCCGAACCATAACCCTAACCCTAACCCGAACCATAACCCTAAACCAAACCCTAACCCTAACCCTAACCTGAACCCTAACCCTAACCCGAACCCGAACCCTAACCCTGACCCGAAACCTAACCCGAACCCAACCCAAACCCGAACCCTAACCCTAACCCGAACCCTAAACCTAACCCTAACGCTAACCCGAAACCTAAAACTAACACGAACCCTAACCCAAAACCTAACCCGAACCCTAACCCTAACCCTCACCCGAACCCTAACCGTAACCCGAACCCTAACCCTAACCCTAACCC
This sequence comes from Urocyon cinereoargenteus, assembly GCA_032313775.1. NCBI lineage: Eukaryota > Metazoa > Chordata > Mammalia > Carnivora > Canidae > Urocyon > Urocyon cinereoargenteus. The sequence goes on along the minus strand of JAVLSZ010000113.1, from coordinate 305,635 downwards.
TAAACCGAACCCTAACCCGAACCCTACCCGATCCCCAACCCTAACCGTAACCCGAACCCGAAACCTAACCCTAAGCCTAACAAGAACCCTAACCCTAACCCGAACCCTAACCCTAACACTAACCCTAACCGGAACCCTAAACCTAACCCTAACCTGAACCCGAACCCGAACACTAAACCTAACCCTAACCCTAACCCTAACCCGACCTCTAACCATAACCCTATCCCGACCCCTTACCCGAACCATAACACGAACCCTAACCCTAACCCTAACCCGAAACCTAACCCTAACCCTAACCCGAACCCTAACCCTAACCCTAACCCTAACCATAACCCTAAACCGAAACCTAACCCGAACCCAACCCTCACCCGAACCCTAACCCTAACCCGAACCCTAACCCTAACCCTAACCCGAAACGTAAACCTAACCTGAACCCTAACCCTAAACCTACACCGAACCCTAACCTGAACTCTAACCCTAATCCGAAACCGAACCCTAACCCTAAACCTAACCCTAAACCTAACCCTAACACTAACCCTAACCCTAACCCGAACCGTAACCCGAACACTAAGCCTAACCCTAAAACTAACCGGAACCCTAACCCGAACCCTAACCCTAACCCTAACACGAACCCGAACCCTAACCCGAACCCGAACCCTACCCGAACCCTAACCCTAACCCGAACCCTAACCCTAACCCAAACCCTAACCCGAACCCTAACCCCAACCCTAACCCTAACCCTAACCCGAACCCTAACCCGAACCCTAAAGCGAGACCTAACCCAAACCCTAACCCGAACCCTAACCCGAACCCTAAACCGAACCCTAACCCTAACCCTAACCTGAACCCTAACCCGAACCCTAACCCTAACCCGAACCCTAACCCTAAACTTAACCGGAACCCTAACCCTAAACCTAACCCGAACCCGAACCCAAACCCCTTACCCGAATCCTAACCCTAACCCGAACCCTAACCCGAACCCTAACCCAAAACCTAACCCCGAACCCGAACCCTATCCCTAACACTTACCCTAACCCGAAACCTAACCCGAACCCTAAACCGAACCCGAACCCTAACCCTAACCCGAACCCGAACCCTAACCCTAACCCTAACCCGAACCCTAACCCTAACTCGAACCCTAAACCTAACCCTAACCCGAACACTAACCCTAACCCTAACCCAACCCCTATCCTGAACCCTAACACGAACCCTAACCCTAACCCTAAACCTAACCCTAACCCGAACCATAACTCTAACCCTAACCTGAACCCTAACCCTAAACCGAACCCTAACCCGAACACTAACCCGAACCCTAACCCTAACCCGAACCCGTACCCTAACCCTAACCCGAAACCTAACCCGAACCCTAACCCGAAACCTAACCCGAACCCTAACCCGAACCCTAACCCTAACCCTAACCCGAACCCTAGCCCGAATCCGATCCCTTACCCCTTAGCCGAATCCTAACCCTAACCCGAACCCTAACCCGAACCCTAACCCTAACCCTAACCCGAACCCTAACCCGAACCCTAACCCTAACCCTAACCCAAACCCTAACCCGAACCCTAACCCCAACCCTAACCCTAACCCTAACCCCAAACCCGAACCCGAAACCGTACCCTAAACCGAACCCGAAACCTAACCCTATCCAGAACCCGAAACCAAACCATAACCCTATCCCTAACCCGAAACCTAACCCTAACCGTAACCCTAACCCTAACCCTAACCCTAACCCTAACCCTAACATTAACCCGAACCCTAACCCTAACCCGAAACCTAACCCGAACCCTAATCCTAACCCTAAAGCTAACCCTAACCCGAACCCTAACCCTAACCCTAACCGGAACCCTAACCCTAACCCTAACCCGAACCCGAACCCTAAGCCCTTATCCGAATCCTAACCCTAAACCGAACCCTAACCCGAACCCTAACCCTAAACCTAACTCAGAACCCGAACCCTAACCCTAACTCTAACCCTAACCCGAACCGTAACCCGAACCCTAACCCGATCCCAAACCCTAACCCTAACCCTAACCCTAACCCGAACCCTAACCCTAAACCTAACCCTAACCCTAACATTAACCCGAACCCTAACCCTAACCCGAACCCTTACCCGAACCCTAACCCGAACCCTAACCCTAAAGCTAACCCTAAGCCGAACCCTAAACCTAACCCTAACCGGAACCCTAACCCTAACCCTAACCCGAACCCAAACCCTAAGGCCTTACCCGAATCCTAACCCTAACCCGAACCCTAACCCGAACCCTAACCCTAACCCCGAACCCGAACACTAACCCTAACCCTAACCCTAACCCGAACCCTAACACGAACCCTAACCCGAAACCAAACCCTAACCCTAACCCGAACCCTAACCCTAACACTAACCCTAACCCCTAACCATAACCCGAACCCTAACCCTAACCCTAACGCGAACCCGAACCCTAACCCTAACCCTAACCCTAACCCGAACCCTAACCCGAACCCTAACCCTAACCCTAACCCCTAACCCTAACCCTAACCCTAACCCGAACCCTAACCCTAACCCTAACCCTAACCGTAACCCGAACACGAACCCTATCCCAAACCCTACCCCTAACCATAATCCGAAACCTAAACCTAACCCTAACCCTAACCAGAACCCGAACCCTAACCCTAACCCGAACCCGAACCCTAACCCTAACCCGAACCCTAACCCTAACCCGAACCCTAACCCTAACCCTAACCCGAACCCTAACCCTAACCCTAACCCGAAACTTAACCCTAACCCTAAACCTAACCCTAACCCGAACCCTAAACCTAAACCTAACCCGAACTCTAAACCTAACCCTAAACCTAACCATAACCCGAACCCTAACCCTAACCCTAACCCTAACCCTAACCCTAACCCGAACCCGAACCCTAACCCTAACCCGAACCCGAACCCTAACCCTAACCCGAACCCTAATCCTAACACGAATCCTAACACTAACCGTAACCCTAACCCGAGACCTAACCCGAAACCTAAACCGAACCCTAACCCTAAACCTAACCCGAACCCTAACGCTAAGCCGAAACCTAAACCTAACCCAAACCCGAACCCTAACCCTAACCCTAACCCAAACCCTAACCCCAACCCTAACCCAACCCTACCAACCCGAACTCCGAACACCCGTAACCCACCTAACACGAACCCAACCCGACCCTAAAACCCCTAACCCAACCCTAACCCTAACCGAACCCGAACCCTAACCCTAACACAACCCAAACCAACCCTACCGAACCCGACCACCACAAACCATAACCCTATCCCTAACCCGAACCCTAACCCTAAACCTAACCCTAACCCTAACCCGAACCCTAACCCGAACCCTAACCCGAACCCTAAACCTAACACTAAAGCTAACCCTAACCCGAACCCTAACCCTAACCCTAACCGCAAAACTAACCCTAACCCTAACCCGAACCAGAACCCTAAGCCCTTACCCGAATCCTAACCCTAACCCGAAACCTAACCCGAATCCTAACCCGAACCCTAACCCAGAACCCGAACCCTAACCGTAACCCTAACCCAAACCCGAACCCTAAACCTAACCCGAAAACTAACCCTAACCCTAACCCTAACCCTAACCCGAACCCTAACCCTAACCCTAACCCTAATGCTAATATTAACCCTAACCCGAACCCTAACACTAAGGCTAACGCTACCCGAACCCTAACCCTAACCCTAACCGGAACCCTAACCCTAACCCTAACCAGAACCCGAACCCTAAGCACTTACCCGAATCCTAACCCTAACCCGAACCCTAACCCGAACCCTAACCCTAACCCCGAACCCGAACCCTAACCCTAACCCTAACCCGAAACCTAACCCGAACCCTAACCCTAACCCCTAACCCTAACCCTAACCCTAACCCTAACCCGAACGCGAACCCTAACCCGAACCCTACCCCTAACCATAATCCGAACCCTAAACTTAACCCTAACCCTAACCCGAACCCGAACCCTAACCCTAACCCGAACCCTAACCCTAAACATAACCCGAACCCTAACCCTAACCCGAAACCGAACCCGAACCCGAACCCTAAACCTAACGCTAACCCGAACCCTAACCCTAACCCGAACCCTAACCCTAACCCTAACCCGAAACCTAACCCTAACCCTACCCGAACCCTAACCCAAACCCCAACCTAACCCTAACCCGAACCCGAACCCGAACCCTAACCCTAACCCGAACCCTAAACCTAACCCTAATCCTAAACCGAACCCTAACCCGAACCCTAAACCTAACCCTAACTCTAACCCGAAACCTAAACGGAACCCTAACCCTAACCCTAACCCGAAACCTAACCCGATCCCTAACCCTAACCTGAACCCTAACCCTAACCCTAACCCCAACCCTAACCCTAACCCTAACCCGAACCCTAACCCTAACCCTAAACCGAACCCTAACCCTAAGCCTAAACCGAACCCTAAACCTAACCCTAACCCTAACCCTAATCCGAACCCTAACCCTAAACCTAACCCTAACCCTAACCCTAACCCGAACCCGAACCCTAACCCTAACCCTAACCCGAACCCTAACCCTAAACCGAACCCTAATCCTAACACGAACCCTAACCCTAACCCTAACCCTAAACCAAACCCTAACCCGAACCCTAACCCGAACCCTAATCCTAACCCTAACCCGAACCCTAACGCTAACCCGAATCCGAACCCTAACCCGAACCCTAACCCTAACCCGAAACCTAACCCTAACCCTAACCCTAACCCGAACCCTAACCCGAACCCTAACCCTAACCCTAACCCTAATCCTAACCCGAAACCTAACCCTAAACCTAACCGGAACCCTAACCCTAACCCTAACCCGAAACCGAACCCTAACCCCTTACCCGAATCCTAACCCAAACCCTAACCCTAACCCGAAACCTAAACCTAACCTGAAACCTAACCCTAAACCTAACCCGAACCCTAACCTGAACCCAAAACCTAACCCGAACCCGAACCCTAACCCTAAACCTAACCCTAACCCTAACCCTAACACTAACGCTAACCCTAACCCGAACCCTAACCCGAACCCTAAGCCTAACCCTAACCCTAACCCGAACCCTAACCCGAACCCTAACCCTAACCCGAACCTGAACCCTAACCCGAACCCGGACCCTAACCCGAACCCTAACCCTAACCCTAACCCGAACCCTAACCCGAAACCTAACCCTAACCCGAACCCGAACCCGAACCCCAACCCTAACCCAAACCCTAACCCGAACCCTAACCCCAACCCTAACCCTAACCCTAACCCGAACCCTAACCCCTAACCCGAACCCGAACCCGTACCCTAAACCGAACACTAAACCTAAACCTACCCCGAAACCGAACCCAAACCATAACCCTATCCCTAACCCGAACCCTAAACCTAACCCTAACCCTAACCCTAACCCGAACCCTAACCCTAACCCTAACCCTAACCCTAACCCTAACATTAACCCGAACCCTAACCCTAACCCGAACCCTAACCCGAACCCTAACCCTAACCCTAACCCTAACCCTAAAGCTAACCCTAAACCGAACCCTTACCCTAAACCTAACCGGAACCCTAACCCTAACCCTAACCCGAACCCTAACCCGAACCCTAACCCGAAACCTAACCCGAACCCAAACCCTAACCCTAACCCGAACCCTAACCCTAACCCTAACCCTAACCCGTAACCCTAACCCGAACCCTAACCCTAACCCTAACCCTAACCCTAACCCGAACCCTAACCCTAAACCTAACCCTAACCCTAACCCTAACCCTAACACGAACCCTAACCCTAACCCTAACCGGAACCCTAACACTAACCCTAACCCGAACCCGAACCCTAAGCCCTTACCCGAATCCTAACCCTAACCCGAACCCTAACCCGAACCCTAACCCTAACCCCGAACCCGAACCCTAACCCTAACCCCGAACCCGAAACCTAACCCTAACCCTAACCCTAACCCGACCCCTAACCCGAACCCTAACACAAACCCTAAACCTAACCCTAACCCTAACCCTAACCCGACCCCTAACCCGAACACTAACACGAACCCTAACCCTAATCCTAACCCGAATCCTAACCCGAACCCTAACCCAAACCCTAACCCTAACCATAACCCGAAACGTAACCCGAATCCTAACCCTAACCCTAACCCGAAACCTAACCCTAACCCTAACCCTTAACTCTAACCCTAACCCTAACCCGAACCCTATCCCTAACCCTAACCCTAACTCTAACTCTAACCCGAACGCGAACCCTAACCCGAACCCTACCCCTAACCCTAATCCGAACCCTAACCCTTACCCTAACCCTAACCCTAACCCTAACCCGAAACCCTAACCCTAACCCGAACACTAAACCTAACCCTAACCCTAACCCGAACCCTAACCCGAACCCTAACCCTAACCCGAACCCGAACCCTAACCCTAACCCTAACCCTAACCCGAACCTTAACCCTAACCCTAACCCTAACCCGAACCCTAACACTAACCCTAAACCGAACCCTAAACCTAACCCTAACCCTAACCCTAAACCTAACCCTAACACTAAACCTAACCCTAACCCTAACCCTAACCCTAACCCGAACCCGAACCCGAACCTAACCCTAACCCTAACCCGAACCATAACCCTAACCCGAACCCTAATCCTAACACGAACCCTAACCCTAAACCTAACCCTAACCCGAACCCTAACCCTAACCCTAACCCGAACACTAACCCTAACCCTAACCCGAACCCTAACGCTAACCCGAACCTGAAACCTAACCCGAAACCTAACCCTAACCCTAACCCGAACCCTAACCCTAACCCTAACCCGAAACCTAACCCGAACCCTAACACTAACCCTAACCCTATTCCTAACCCGAACCCTAACCCTAACCCTAACCGGAACCCTAACCCTAACCGTAACCCGAACCCGAACACTAATCCCTTAACCGAATCCTAACCCTAACCCGAACCCTAACCCGAACCCTAACCATAACCCTATCCCGACCCCTAACCCGAACCCTAACACGAAACCTAACCCTAACCCCAACCCGAACCCTAACCCTAACCCTCACCCGAACCCTAACCCTAACCCTAACCCTAACCATAACCCGAACCCTAACCCTAACCCGAACCCGAACCCTAACCCTAAACCGAAACCTAACCCGAACCCAACCCTAACCCGAACCCTAACCCTAACCCGAACCCTAACCCTAACCCTAACCCTAACCCGAAACCTAAACCTAACCTGAACCCTAACCCTAAACCTAACCCGAACCCTAACCTGAACCCTAACTCTAATCCGAACCCGAACCTTAACCCTAAACCTAACCCTAACCCTAACCCTAACACTAACCCTAACCCTAACCCGAACCCTAACCCGAACCCTAAGCCTAACCCTAACACTAAACGGAACCCTAACCCGAACCCTAACCCTAACCCTAACACGAACCCGAACCGTAACACGAACCCGAACCCTAACCGAAACCTAACCCTAACCCTAACCCGAACACTAACCCGAACCCTAACCCTAACCCGAACCCGAAACCTAACCCTAACCCAAACCCTAACACGAACCCTAAACCCAACCCTAACCCTAAACCTAACCCGCACGCTAACCCCTAACCCGAACCCGAACCCGTACCCTAACCCGAACCCGAAACCTAACCCTACCCCGAACTCGAACCCAAACCATAACCCTATCCCTAAACCGAACCCTAACCCTAACCCTAATCCTAACCCGAACCCTAACCCTAAGCTAACCGGAACCCTTACCCTAACCCTAACCCGAACCCGAACCCTAAGCCCTTAACTGAATCCTAACCCTAACCCGAACCCTAACCCGAACCCTAACCCTAACCATAACCCCGAACCCGAACCCTAACCCTAACCCCGAACCCGAACCATAACCCTAACCCTAACCCTAACCCGACCCCTAACCAGAACCGTAAAACGAACGCTAACCCTAACCCTAACCCTAACCCGAACCCGAACCCTAACCCTAACCCAACCCTAACCCTAACCCTAACCCGAACCCTAACCCTAACCCTAACCCGACCCCTAACCTGAACCCTAACACGAACCCTAACCCTAACCCTTACCCTAACCCGAACCCGAACCCTAATCCCTTACCCGAATCCTAAACCTAACCCGAACCATAACCCTAACCCTAACCCGAACCATAACCCTAAACCAAACCCTAACCCTAACCCTAACCTGAACCCTAACCCTAACCCGAACCCGAACCCTAACCCTGACCCGAAACCTAACCCGAACCCAACCCAAACCCGAACCCTAACCCTAACCCAAACCCTAAACCTAACCCTAACGCTAACCCGAAACCTAAAACTAACACGAACCCTAACCCAAAACCTAACCCGAACCCTAACCCTAACCCTCACCCGAACCCTAACCGTAACCCGAACCCTAACCCTAACCCTAACCCGAACCCTAACCCGAACCCTACCCGATCCCCAACCCTAACCGTAACCCGAACCCGAAACCTAACCCTAAACCTAACACGAACCCTAACCCTAACCCGAACCCTAACCCTAACACTAACCCTAACCGGAACCCTAACCCTAACCCTAACCTGAACCCGAACCCGAACACTAAACCTAACCCTAACCCTAACCCTAACCCGACCTCTAACCATAACCCTATCCCGACCCCTTACCCGAACCCTAACACGAACCCTAACCCTAACCCTAACCCGAAACCTAACCCTAACCCTAACCCGAACCCTAACCCTAACCCTAACCCTAACCCTAACCATAACCCTAAACCGAAACCTAACCCGAACCCAACCCTCACCCGAACCCTAACCCTAACCCGAACCCTAACCCTAACCCTAACCCGAAACCTAAACCTAACCTGAACCCTAACCCTAAACCTACCCCGAACCCTAACCTGAACTCTAACCCTAATCCGAAACCGAACCCTAACTCTAAACCTAACCCTAAACCTAACCCTAACACTAACCCTAACCCTAACCCGAACCGTAACCCGAACCCTAAGCCTAACCCTAAAACTAACCGGAACCCTAACCCGAACCCTAACCCTAACCCTAACATGAACCCGAACCCTAACCCGAACCCGAACCCTACCCGAACCCTAACCCTAACCCGAACCCTAACCCTAACCCAAACCCTAACCCGAACCCTAACCCCAACCCTAACCCTAACCCTAACCCGAACCCTAACCCGAACCCTAAAGCGAAACCTAACCCAAACCCTAACCCGAACCCTAACCCGAACCCTAAACCGAACCCTAACCCTAACCCTAACCTGAACCCTAACCCGAACCCTAACCCTAACCCGAACCCTAACCCTACCCCTAACCCTAACACTAACCCTAACCCGAACCCTAAACCTAACCCTAAACCGAACCCTAACCCGAACACTAACCCTAACCCTAACCCTAACCCGAACCCTAACCCTAACCTTAACCGGAACCCTAACCCTAACCCTAACCCGAACCCGAACCCAAACCCCTTACCCGAATCCTAACCCTAACCCGAACCCTAACCCGAACCCTAACCCAAAACCTAACCCCGAACCCGAACCCTATCCCTAACACTTACCCTAACCCGAAACCTAACCCGAACCCTAAACCGAACCCGAACCCTAACCCTAACCCGAACCCGAAACCTAACCCTAACCCTAACCCGAACCCTAACCCTAACCCGAACCCTAACCCTAACCCTAACCCGAACACTAACCCTAACCCTAACCCAACCCCTATCCTGAACCCTAACACGAACCCTAACCCTAACCCTAAACCTAACCCTAACCCGAACCATAACCCTAACCCTAACCTGAACCCTAACCCTAAACCGAACCCTAACCCGAACACTAACCCGAACCCTAAACCTAACCCGAACCCGTACCCTAACCCTAACCCGAAACCTAACCCGAACCCTAACCCGAACCCTAACCCGAACCCTAACCCGAACCCTAACCCTAACCCTAACCCGAACCCTAGCCCGAATCCGATCCCTTACCCCTTAGCCGAATCCTAACCCTAACCCGAACCCTAACCCGAACCCTAACCCTAACCCTAACCCGAACCCTAACCCGAAACCTAACCCTAACCCTAACCCAAACCCTAACCCGAACCCTAACCCCAACCCTAACCCTAACCCTAACCCCAAACCCGAACCCGAAACCGTACCCTAAACCGAACCCGAAACCTAACCCTACCCAGAATCCGAAACCAAACCATAACCCTATCCCTAACCCGAAACCTAACCCTAACCGTAACCCTAACCCTAACCCTAACCCTAACCATAACCCTAACCCTAATATTAACCCGAACCCTAACCCTAACCCGAAACCTAACCCGAACCCTAATCCTAACCCTAAAGCTAACCCTAACCCGAACCCTAACCCTAACCCTAACCGGAACCCTAACCCTAACCCTAACCCGAACCCGAACCCTAAGCCCTTATCCGAATCCTAACCCTAAACCGAACCCTAACCCGAACCCTAACCCTAAACCTAACTCAGAAACCGAACCCTAACCCTAACTCTAACCCTAACCCGAACCGTAACCCGAACCCTAACCCGATCCCAAACCCTAACCCTAACCCTAACCCTAACCCGAACCCTAACCCTAACCCTAACCCTAACCCTAACATTAACCCGAACCCTAACCCTAACCCGAACCATAACCCGAACCCTAACCCGAACCCTAACCCTAAAGCTAACCCTAACCCGAACCCTAAACCTAACCCTAACCGGAACCCTAACCCTAACCCTAACCCGAACCCAAACCCTAAGGCCTTACCCGAATCCTAACCCTAACCCGAACCCTAACCCGAACCCTAACCCTAACCCCGAACCCGAACACTAACCCTAACCCTAACCCTAACCCGAACCCTAACACGAACCCTAAACCGAAACCAAACCCTAACCCTAACCCGAACCCTAACCCTAACACTAACCCTAACCCCTAACCCTAACCCGAACCCTAACCCTAACCCTAACCCTAACCCGAACCCGAACCCTAACCCTAACCCTAACCCTAACCCGAACCCTAACCCGAACCCTAACCCTAACACTAACCCCTAACCCTAACCCTAACCCTAACCCGAACCCTAACCCTAACCCTAACCCTAACCGTAACCCGAACACGAACCCTATCCCAAACCCTACCCCTAACCATAATCCGAAACCTAAACCTAACCCTAACCCTAACCAGAACCCGAAACCTAACCCTAACCCGAACCCGAACCCTAACCCTAACCCGAACCCTAACCCTAACCCGAACCCTAACCCTAACCCGAACCCGAAACCGAACACTAAACCTAACCCTAACCCGAACCCTAACCCTAACCCGAACCCTAACCCTAACCCTAACCCGAACCCTAACCCTAACCCTAACCCGAAACTTAACCCTAACCCTAAACCTAACCCTAACCCGAACCCTAAACCTAAACCTAACCCGAACTCTAAACCTAACCCTAAACCTAACCATAACCCGAACCCTAACCCTAAACCTAACCCTAACCCTAACCCTAACCCGAACCCGAACCCTAACCCTAACCCGAACCCGAACCCTAACCCTAACCCGAACCCTAATCCTAACACGAATCCTAACACTAACCGTAACCCTAACCCGAGACCTAACCCGAAACCTAACCCGAACCCTAACCCTAAACCTAACCCGAACCCTAACGCTAAGCCGAATCCTAAACCTAACCCAAACCCGAACCCTAACCCTAACCCTAACCCAAACCCTAACCCGAACCCTAACCCCAACCCTAACCCTAACCAGAACCCGAACCCTAACCCCTAACACGAACCCGAACCCGTACCCTAAACCGAACCCGAAACCTAACCCTACCCCGAACCCGAACCCAAACCATAACCCTATCCCTAACCCGAACCCTAACCCTAAACCTAACCCTAACCCTAACCCGAACCCTAACCCGAACCCTAACCCGAACCCTAAACCTAACACTAAAGCTAACCCTAACCCGAACCCTAACCCTAACCCTAACCGCAAAACTAACCCTAACCCTAACCCGAACCAGAACCCTAAGCCCTTACCCGAATCCTAACCCTAACCCGAAACCTAACCCGAATCCTAACCCGAACCCTAACCCAGAACCCGAACCCTAACCGTAACCCTAACCCAAACCCGAACCCTAAACCTAACCCGAAAACTAACCCTAACCCTAACCCTAACCCTAACCCGAACCCTAACCCTAACCCTAACCCTAATGCTAATATTAACCCGAACCCTAACCCTAACACGAACCCTAACCCGAACCCTAACACTAAGGCTAACGCTACCCGAACCCTAACCCTAACCCTAACCGGAACCCTAACCCTAACCCTAACCAGAACCCGAACCCTAAGCACTTACCCGAATCCTAACCCTAACCCGAACCCTACCCCGAACCCTAACCCTAACCCCGAACCCGAACCCTAACCCTAACCCTAACCCGAAACCTAACCCGAACCCTAACCCTAACCCCTAACCCTAACCCTAACCCTAACCCTAACCCGAACGCGAAACCTAACCCGAACCCTACCCCTAACCATAATCCGAACCCTAAACTTAACCCTAACCCTAACCCGAACCCGAACCCTAACCCTAACCCGAACCCTAACCCTAAACATAACCCGAACCCTAACCCTAACCCGAAACCGAACCCGAACCCGAACCCTAAACCTAACGCTAACCCGAACCCTAACCCTAACCCGAACCCTAACCCTAACCCTAACCCGAAACCTAACCCTAACCCTAACCCGAACCCTAACCCAAACCCCAACCTAACCCTAACCCGAACCCGAACCCGAACCCTAACCCTAACCCGAACCCTAAACCTAACCCTAATCCTAAACCGAACCCTAACCCGAACCCTAAACCTAACCCTAACTCTAACCCGAAACCTAAACCGAACCCTAACCCTAACCCTAACCCGAACCCTAACCCGATCCCTAACCCTAACCTGAACCCTAACCCTAACCCTAACCCCAACCCTAACCCTAACCCGAAACTTAACCCTAACCCTAACCCTAACCCTAACCCGAACCCTAACCCTAAGCCTAAACCGAACCCTAAACCTAACCCTAACCCTAACCCTAATCCGAACCCTAACCCTAAACCTAACCCTAACCCAAACCCTAACCCTAACCCCAACCCGAACCCTAACCCTAACCCTAACCCGAACCCTAACCCTAACCCGAACCCTAATCCTAACACGAACCCTAACCCTAACCCTAACCCTAACCCAAACCCTAACCCGAACCCTAACCCGAACCCTAATCCTAACCCTAACCCGAACCCTAACGCTAACCCGAATCCGAACCCTAACCCGAACCCTAACCCTAACCCTAACCCGAACCCTAACCCTAACCCTAACCCTAACCCGAACCCTAACCCGAACCCTAACACTAACCCTAACCCTAATCCTAACCCGAAACCTAACCCTAAACCTAACCGGAACCCTAACCCTAACCCTAACCCGAAACCGAACCCTAACCCCTTACCCGAATCCTAACCCAAACCCTAACCCTAACCCGAAACCTAAACCTAACCTGAAACCTAACCCTAAACCTAACCCGAACCCTAACCTGAACCCAAAACCTAACCCGAACCCGAACCCTAACCCTAAACCTAACCCTAACCCTAACCCTAACACTAACGCTAACCCTAACCCGAACCCTAACCCGAACCCTAAGCCTAACCCTAACCCTAACCCGAACCCTAACCCGAACCCTAACCCTAACCCGAACCTGAACCCTAACCCGAACCCGGACCCTAAACCGAACCCTAACCCTAACCCTAACCCGAACCCTAACCCGAAACCTAACCCTAACCCGAACCCGAACCCGAACCCCAACCCTAACCCAAACCCTAACCCGAACCCTAACCCCAACCCTAACCCTAACCCTAACCCGAACCCTACCTCTAACCCGAACCCGAACCCGTACCCTAAACCGAACCCTAAACCTAAACCTACCCCGAAACCGAACCCAAACCATAACCCTATCCCTAACCCGAACCCTAAACCTAACCCTAACCCTAACCCTAACCCGAACCCTAACCCTAACCCTAACCCTAACCCTAATATTAACCCGAACCCTAACCCTAACCCGAACCCTAACCCTAACCCTAAAGCTAACCCTAAACCGAATCCTTACCCTAACCCTAACCGGAACCCTAACCCTAACCCTAACCCGAACCCGAACCCTAAGCCCTTACCCGAATCCTAACCCTAACCCGAACCCTAACCCGAACCCTAACCCTAACCCGAACCCAGAACCCGAACACTAACCCTAACCCTAACCCTAACCCGAACCCTAACCCGAAACCTAACCCGAACCCAAACCCTAACCCTAACCAGAACCCTAACCCTAACCCTAACACTAACCCGTAACCCTAACCCGAACCTTAACCCTAACCCTAACCCTAACCCTAACCCGAACCCTAACCCTAAACCTAACCCTAACCCTAACCCTAACCCTAACCCTAACACGAACCCTAACACTAACCCTAACCGGAACCCTAACACTAACCCTAAACCGAACCCGAACCCTAAGCCCTTACCCGAATCCTAACCCTAACCCGAACCCTAACCCGAACCCTAACCCTAACCCTAACCCCGAACCCGAACCCTAAACCTAACCCCGAACCCGAAACCTAACCCTAAACCTAACCCTAACCCGACCCCTAACCCGAACCCTAACACGAACCCTAAACCTAACCCTAACCCTAACCCTAACCCGACCCCTAACCCGAACACTAACACGAACCCTAACCCTAATCCTAACCCGAATCCTAACCCGAACCCTAACCCAAAACCTAACCCTAACCATAACCCGAACCGTAACCCGAATCCTAACCCTAACCCTAACCCGAAACCTAACCCTAACCCTAACCCCTAACTCTAACCCTAACCCTAACCCGAACCCTAACCCTAACCCTAACCCTAACCCTAACCCGAACGCGAACCCTAACCCGAACCCTACCCCTAACCCTAATCCGAACCCTAACCCTTACCCTAACCCTAACCCTAACCCTAACCCTAACCCGAACCTTAACACTAACCCAAACCCTAACACTAAACCGAACACGAACCCGAACCCTAACCCTAACCCGAACACTAAACCTAACCCTAACCCTAACCCGAACCCTAACCCGAACCCTAACCCGAACCGAACCCAAACCCTAACCCGAAAACTAACCCGAACCCTAAACCGAACCCTAACCCTAAACCTAATCCGAACCCTAACCCGAACCCTAACCCTAACCCGAACCCGAACCCTAACCCTAACCCTAACCCTAACCCGAACCTTAACCCTAACCCTAACCCTAACCCGAACCCTAGCACTAACCCTAAACCGAACCCTAAACCTAACCCTAACCCTAACCCTAACCCTAACCCTAACACTAAACCTAACCCTAACCCTAACCCTAACCCTAACCCGAACCCGAACCCGAACCCTAACCCTAACCCTAACCCGAACCATAACCCTAACCCGAACCCTAATCCTAACACGAACCCTAACCCTAAACCTAACCCTAACCCGAACCCTAACCCTAACCCTAACCCGAACACTAACCCTAACCCTAACCCGAACCCTAACGCTAACCCGAACCTGAAACCTAACCCGAAACCTAACCCTAACCCTAACCCGAACCCTAACCCTAACCCTAACCCGAAACCTAACCCGAACCCTAACCCTAACCCTAACCCTAATCCTAACCCGAACCCTAACCCTAACCCTAACCGTAACCCTAACCCTAACCCTAACCCGAACCCGAACCCTAATCCCTTACCCGAATCCTAACCCTAACCCGAACCCTAACCCGAACCCTAACCATAACCCTATCCCGACCCCTAACCCGAACCCTAACACGAAACCTAACCCTAACCCCAACCCGAACCCTAACCCTAACCCTCACCCGAACCCTAACCCTAACCCTAACCCTAACCATAACCCGAACCCTAACCCTAACCCGAACCCGAACCCTAACCCTAAACCGAAACCTAACCCGAACCCAACCCTAACCCGAACCCTAACCCTAACCCGAACCCTAACCCTAACCCTAAACCTAACCCGAAACCTAAACCTAACCTGAACCCTAACCCTAAACCTAACCCGAACCCTAACCTGAACCCTAACTCTAATCGGAACCCGAACCTTAACCCTAAACCTAACCCTAATCCTAACCCTAACACTAACCCTAACCCTAACCCGAACCCTAAACCGAACCCTAAGCCTAACCCTAACACTAACCGGAACCCTAACCCGAACCCTAACCCTAACCCTAACACGAACCCGAACCGTAACCCGAACCCTAACCCTAACCCGAACCCTAACACTAACCCTAACCCGAAACCTAACCCTAACCCGAACCCGAACCCTAACCCAAACCCCAACCTAACCCTAACCCGAACCCGAACCCGAACCCTAACCCTAACCCGAACCCTAAACCTAACCCTAACCCTAAACCGAACCCTAACCCGAACCCTAAACCTAACCCTAACTCTAACCCGAAACCTAAACCGAACCCTAACCCTAACCCTAACCCGAACCCTAACCCGATCCCTAACCCTAACCTGAACCCTAACCCTAACCCTAACCCCAACCCTAACCCTAACCCGTAACTTAACCCTAACCCTAACCCTAACCCTAACCCGAACCCTAACCCTAAGCCTAACCCGAACCCTAAACCTAACCCTAACCCTAACCCTAATCCGAACCCTAACCCTAATCCTAACCCTAACCCTAACCCTAACCCGAAACCGAACCCTAACCCTAACCCTAACCCGAACCCTAACCCTAACCCGAACCCTAATCCTAACACGAACCCTAACCCTAACCCTAACCCTAACCCAAACCCTAACCCGAACCCTAACCCGAACCCTAATCCTAACCCTAACCCGAACCCTAACGCTAACCCGAATCCGAACCCTAACCCGAACCCTAACCCTAACCCGAACCCTAACCCTAACCCTAACCCTAACCCGAACCCTAACCCGAACCCTAACCCTAACCCTAACCCTAATCCTAACCCGAAACCTAACCCTAAACCTAACCGGAACCCTAACCCTAAACCTAACCCGAAACCGAACCCTAACCCCTTACCCGAATCCTAACCCAAACCCTAACCCTAACCCGAAACATAAACCTAACCTGAAACCTAACCCTAAACCTAACCCGAACCCTAACCTGAACCCTAAACCTAACCCGAACCCGAACCCTAACCCTAAACCTAACCCTAGCACTAACCCTAACACTAACGCTAACCCTAACCCGAACCCTAACCCAAACCCTAAGCCTAACCCTAACCCTAACCCGAACCCTAACCCGAACCCTAACCCTAACCCGAACCTGAACCCTAACCCGAACCCGGACACTAACCCGAACCCTAACCCTAACCCTAACCCGAACCCTAACCCGAAACCTAACCCTAACCCGAACCCGAACCCGAACCCCAACCCTAACCCAAACCCTAACCCGAACCCTAACCCCAACCCTAACCCTAACCCTAACCCGAACCCTAACCCCTAACCCGAACCCGAACCCGTACCCTAAACCGAACCCTAAACCAAAACCTACCCCGAAACCGAACCCAAACCATAACCCTATCCCTAACCCGAACCCTAAACCTAAACCTAACCCTAACCCTAACCCGAACCCTAACCCTAACCCTAACCCTAATCCTAACCCTAACATTAACCCGAACCCTAACCCTAACCCGAACCCTAACCCGAACCCTAACCCTAACTCTAAAGCTAACCCTAAACCGAACCCTTACCCTAACCCTAACCGGAACCCTAACCCTAACCCTAACCCTAACCCGAACCCTAAGCCCTTACCCGAATCCTAACCCTAACCCGAACCCTAACCCGAACCCTAACCCTAACCCTAACCAAGAACCCGAACCCTAACCCTAACCCTAACCCTAACCCGAACCCTAACCCGAAACCTAACCCGAACCCAAACCCTAACCCTAACCCGAACCCTAACCCTAACCCTAACACTAACCCGTAACCCTAACCCGAACCCTAACCCTAACCCTAACCCTAACCCTAACCCGAACCCTAACCCTAAACCTAACCCTAACCCTAACCCTAACCCTAACCCTAACCCTAACACGAAACCTAACCCTAACCCTAACCGGAACCCTAACACTAACCCTAACCCGAACCCGAACCCTAAGCCCTTACCCGAATCCTAACCCTAACCCGAACCCTAACCCGAACCCTAACCCTAACCCTAACCCCGAACCCGAACCCTAACCCTAACCCCGAACCCGAAACCTAACCCTAACCCTAACCCTAACCCGACCCCTAACCCGAACCCTAACACGAACCCTAAACCTAACCCTAACCCTAACCCTAACCCGACCCCTAACCCGAACACTAACACGAACCCTAACCCGAAACCTAACCCGAATCCTAACCCGAACCCTAACCCAAACCCTAACCCTAACCATAACCCGAAACGTAACCCGAATCCTAAACCTAACCCTAACCCGAAACCTAACCCTAACCCTAACCCCTAACTCTAACCCTAACCCTAACCCGAACCCTAACCCTAACCCTAACCCTAACCCTAACCCGACGCGAACCCTAACCCGAACCCTACCCCTAACCCTAATCCGAACCCTAACCCTTACCCTAACCCTAACCCTAACCCTAACCCGAAACTTAACACTAACCCAAACCCTAACACTAAACCGAACACGAACCCGAACCCTAACCCTAACCCGAACACTAAACCTAACCCTAACCCTAACCCGAACCCTAACCCGAACCCTAACCCGAACCCTAACCCAAACCCTAACCCGAAAACTAACCCGAACCCTAAACCGAACCCTAACCCTAAACCTAACCCGAACCCTAACCCGAACCCTAACCCTAACCCGAACCCGAACCCTAACCCTAACCCTAACCCTAACCCGAACCTTAACCCTAACCCTAACCCTAACCCGAACCCTAACACTAACCCTAAACCGAACCCTAAACCTAAACCTAACCCTAACCCTAACCCTAACCCTAACACTAAACCTAACCCTAACCCTAACCCTAACCCGAACCCGAACCCGAACCCTAACCCTAACCCTAACCCGAACCATAACCCTAACCCGAACCCTAATCCTAACACGAACCCTAACCCTAAACCTAACCCTAACCCGAACCCTAACCCTAACCCTAACCCGAACACTAACCCTAACCCTAACCCGAACCCTAACGCTAACCCGAACCTTAAACCTAACCCGAAACCTAACCCTAACCCTAACCCGAACCCTAACCCTAACCCTAACCCTAACCCTAACCATAACCCTAAACCGAAACCTAACCCGAACCCAACCCTAACCAGAACCCTAACCCTAACCCGAACCCTAACCCTAACCCGAACCCTAACCCTAACCCTAACCCGAAACCTAACCCTAACCCTAACCCGAACCCTAACCCAAACCCCAACCTAACCCTAACCCGAACCCGAACCCGAACCCTAACCCTAACCCGAACCCTAAACCTAACCCTAATCCTAAACCGAACCCTAACCCGAACCCTAAACCTAACCCTAACTCTAACCCGAAACCTAAACCGAACCCTAACCCTAACCCTAACCCGAACCCTAACCCGATCCCTAACCCTATCCTGAACCCTAACCCTAACCCTAACCCCAACCCTAACCCTAACCCGAAACTTAACCCTAACCCTAACCCTAACCCTAACCCGAACCCTAACCCTAAGCCTAAACCGAACCCTAAACCTAACCCTAACCCTAACCCTAATCCGAACCCTAACCCTAAACCTAACCCTAACCCAAACCCTAACCCTAACCCGAACCCGAACCCTAACCCTAACCCTAACCCGAACCCTAACCCTAACCCGAACCCTAATCCTAACACGAACCCTAACCCTAACCCTAACCCTAACCCAAACCCTAACCCGAACCCTAACCTGAACCCTAATCCTAACCCTAACCCGAACCCTAACGCTAACCCGAATCCGAACCCTAACCCGAACCCTAACCCTAACCCTAACCCGAACCCTAACCCTAACCCTAACCCTAACCCGAACCCTAACCCGAACCCTAACACTAACCCTAACCCTAATCCTAACCCGAAACCTAACCCTAAACCTAACCGGAACCCTAACCCTAACCCTAACCCGAAACCGAACCCTAACCCCTTACCCGAAT
This sequence comes from Urocyon cinereoargenteus, assembly GCA_032313775.1. NCBI lineage: Eukaryota > Metazoa > Chordata > Mammalia > Carnivora > Canidae > Urocyon > Urocyon cinereoargenteus. Next base: position 285,472 of record JAVLSZ010000113.1, on the reverse strand, counting down.
CCTAACCCAAACCCTAACCCTAACCCGAAACCTAAACCTAACCTGAAACCTAACCCTAAACCTAACCCGAACCCTAACCTGAACCCAAAACCTAACCCGAACCCGAACCCTAACCCTAAACCTAACCCTAACCCTAACCCTAACACTAACGCTAACCCTAACCCGAACCCTAACCCGAACCCTAAGCCTAACCCTAACCCTAACCCGAACCCTAACCCGAACCCTAACCCTAACCCGAACCTGAACCCTAACCCGAACCCGGACCCTAACCCGAACCCTAACCCTAACCCTAACCCGAACCCTAACCCGAAACCTAACCCTAACCCGAACCCGAACCCGAACCCCAACCCTAACCCAAACCCTAACCCGAACCCTAACCCCAACCCTAACCCTAACCCTAACCCGAACCCTACCTCTAACCCGAACCCGAACCCGTACCCTAAACCGAACCCTAAACCTAAACCTACCCCGAAACCGAACCCAAACCATAACCCTATCCCTAACCCGAACCCTAAACCTAACCCTAACCCTAACCCTAACCCGAACCCTAACCCTAACCCTAACCCTAACCCTAACCCTAATATTAACCCGAACCCTAACCCTAACCCGAACCCTAACCCTAACCCTAAAGCTAACCCTAAACCGAATCCTTACCCTAACCCTAACCGGAACCCTAACCCTAACCCTAACCCGAACCCGAACCCTAAGCCCTTACCCGAATCCTAACCCTAACCCGAACCCTAACCCGAACCCTAACCCTAACCCGAACCCAGAACCCGAACCCTAACCCTAACCCTAACCCTAACCCGAACCCTAACCCGAAACCTAACCCGAACCCAAACCCTAACCCTAACCAGAACCCTAACCCTAACCCTAACACTAACCCGTAACCCTAACCCGAACCTTAACCCTAACCCTAACCCTAACCCTAACCCGAACCCTAACCCTAAACCTAACCCTAACCCTAACCCTAACCCTAACCCTAACACGAACCCTAACACTAACCCTAACCGGAACCCTAACACTAACCCTAACCCGAACCCGAACCCTAAGCCCTTACCCGAATCCTAACCCTAACCCGAACCCTAACCCGAACCCTAACCCTAACCCTAACCCCGAACCCGAACCCTAACCCTAACCCCGAACCCGAAACCTAACCCTAAACCTAACCCTAACCCGACCCCTAACCCGAACCCTAACACGAACCCTAAACCTAACCCTAACCCTAACCCTAACCCGACCCCTAACCCGAACACTAACACGAACCCTAACCCTAATCCTAACCCGAATCCTAACCCGAACCCTAACCCAAAACCTAACCCTAACCATAACCCGAACCGTAACCCGAATCCTAACCCTAACCCTAACCCGAAACCTAACCCTAACCCTAACCCCTAACTCTAACCCTAACCCTAACCCGAACCCTAACCCTAACCCTAACCCTAACCCTAACCCGAACGCGAACCCTAACCCGAACCCTACCCCTAACCCTAATCCGAACCCTAACCCTTACCCTAACCCTAACCCTAACCCTAACCCTAACCCGAACCTTAACACTAACCCAAACCCTAACACTAAACCGAACACGAACCCGAACCCTAACCCTAACCCGAACACTAAACCTAACCCTAACCCTAACCCGAACCCTAACCCGAACCCTAACCCGAACCGAACCCAAACCCTAACCCGAAAACTAACCCGAACCCTAAACCGAACCCTAACCCTAAACCTAACCCGAACCCTAACCCGAACCCTAACCCTAACCCGAACCCGAACCCTAACCCTAACCCTAACCCGAACTCGAACCCTAATCCCTTACCCGAAAACTAACCCGAACCCTAAACCGAACCCTAAACCGAACCTTAACACTAACCCAAACCCTAACACTAAACCGAACACGAACCCGAACCCTAACCCTAACCCGAACACTAAACCTAACCCTAACCCTAACCCGAACCCTAACCCTAAACCTAACCCGAACCCTAACCCTAACCCTAACCCGAACCCTAAACCGAACCCTAACCCTAACCCTAACCCGAACCCTAACCCGAACCCTAACCCGAACCGAACCCAAACCCTAACCCGAAAACTAACCCGAACCCTAAACCGAACCCTAACCCTAAACCTAACCCGAACCCTAACCCGAACCCTAACCCTAACCCGAACCCTAACCCTAACCCTAACCCTAACCCGAACCTTAACACTAACCCAAACCCTAACACTAAACCGAACACGAACCCGAACCCTAACCCTAACCCGAACACTAAACCTAACCCTAACCCTAACCCGAACCCTAACCCGAACCCTAACCCTAACCCTAACCCGAACACTAACCCTAACCCTAACCCGAACCCTAACGCTAACCCGAACCTGAAACCTAACCCGAAACCTAACCCTAACCCTAACCCGAACCCTAACCCTAACCCTAACCCGAAACCTAACCCGAACCCTAACCCTAACCCTAACCCTAATCCTAACCCGAACCCTAACCCTAACCCTAACCGTAACCCTAACCCTAACCCTAACCCGAACTCGAACCCTAATCCCTTACCCGAATCCTAACCCTAACCCGAACCCTAACCCGAACCCTAACCATAACCCTATCCCGACCCCTAACCCGAACCCTAACACGAAACCTAACCCTAACCCCAACCCGAACCCTAACCCTAACCCTCACCCGAACCCTAACCCTAACCCTAACCCTAACCATAACCCGAACCCTAACCCTAACCCGAACCCGAACCCTAACCCTAAACCGAAACCTAACCCGAACCCAACCCTAACCCGAACCCTAACCCTAACCCGAACCCTAACCCTAACCCTAACCCTAACCCGAAACCTAAACCTAACCTGAACCCTAACCCTAAACCTAACCCGAACCCTAACCTGAACCCTAACTCTAATCGGAACCCGAACCTTAACCCTAAACCTAACCCTAACCCTAACCCTAACACTAACCCTAACCCTAACCCGAACCCTAAACCGAACCCTAAGCCTAACCCTAACACTAACCGGAACCCTAACCCGAACCCTAACCCTAACCCTAACACGAACCCGAACCGTAACCCGAACCCTAACCCTAACCCGAACCCTAACACTAACCCTAACCCGAAACCTAACCCTAACCCGAACCCGAACCCTAACCCAAACCCCAACCTAACCCTAACCCGAACCCGAACCCGAACCCTAACCCTAACCCGAACCCTAAACCTAACCCTAACCCTAAACCGAACCCTAACCCGAACCCTAAACCTAACCCTAACTCTAACCCGAAACCTAAACCGAACCCTAACCCTAACCCTAACCCGAACCCTAACCCGATCCCTAACCCTAACCTGAACCCTAACCCTAACCCTAACCCCAACCCTAACCCTAACCCGTAACTTAACCCTAACCCTAACCCTAACCCTAACCCTAACCCGAACCCTAACCCTAAGCCTAACCCGAACCCTAAACCTAACCCTAACCCTAACCCTAATCCGAACCCTAACCCTAATCCTAACCCTAACCCTAACCCTAACCCGAAACCGAACCCTAACCCTAACCCTAACCCGAACCCTAACCCTAACCCGAACCCTAATCCTAACACGAACCCTAACCCTAACCCTAACCCTAACCCAAACCCTAACCCGAACCCTAACCCGAACCCTAATCCTAACCCTAACCCGAACCCTAACGCTAACCCGAATCCGAACCCTAACCCGAACCCTAACCCTAACCCGAACCCTAACCCTAACCCTAACCCTAACCCGAACCCTAACCCGAACCCTAACCCTAACCCTAACCCTAATCCTAACCCGAAACCTAACCCTAAACCTAACCGGAACCCTAACCCTAAACCTAACCCGAAACCGAACCCTAACCCCTTACCCGAATCCTAACCCAAACCCTAACCCTAACCCGAAACATAAACCTAACCTGAAACCTAACCCTAAACCTAACCCGAACCCTAACCTGAACCCTAAACCTAACCCGAAACCGAACCCTAACCCTAAACCTAACCCTAACACTAACCCTAACACTAACGCTAACCCTAACCCGAACCCTAACCCAAACCCTAAGCCTAACCCTAACCCTAACCCGAACCCTAACCCGAACCCTAACCCTAACCCGAACCTGAACCCTAACCCGAACCCGGACACTAACCCGAACCCTAACCCTAACCCTAACCCGAACCCTAACCCGAAACCTAACCCTAACCCGAACCCGAACCCGAACCCCAACCCTAACCCAAACCCTAACCCGAACCCTAACCCCAACCCTAACCCTAACCCTAACCCGAACCCTAACCCCTAACCCGAACCCGAACCCGTACCCTAAACCGAACCCTAAACCAAAACCTACCCCGAAACCGAACCCAAACCATAACCCTATCCCTAACCCGAACCCTAAACCTAACCCTAACCCTAACCCTAACCCGAACCCTAACCCTAACCCTAACCCTAATCCTAACCCTAACATTAACCCGAACCCTAACCCTAACCCGAACCCTAACCCGAACCCTAACCCTAACCCTAAAGCTAACCCTAAACCGAACCCTTACCCTAACCCTAACCGGAACCCTAACCCTAACCCTAACCCTAACCCGAAACCTAAGCCCTTACCCGAATCCTAACCCTAACCCGAACCCTAACCCGAACCCTAACCCTAACCCTAACCAAGAACCCGAACCCTAACCCTAACCCTAACCCTAACCCGAACCCTAACCCGAAACCTAACCCGAACCCAAACCCTAACCCTAACCCGAACCCTAACCCTAACCCTAACACTAACCCGTAACCCTAACCCGAACCCTAACCCTAACCCTAACCCTAACCCTAACCCGAACCCTAACCCTAAACCTAACCCTAACCCTAACCCTAACCCTAACCCTAACCCTAACCCTAACACGAAACCTAACCCTAACCCTAACCGGAACCCTAACACTAACCCTAACCCGAACCCGAACCCTAAGCCCTTACCCGAATCCTAACCCTAACCCGAACCCTAACCCGAACCCTAACCCTAACCCTAACCCCGAACCCGAACCCTAACCCTAACCCCGAACCCGAAACCTAACCCTAACCCTAACCCTAACCCGACCCCTAACCCGAACCCTAACACGAACCCTAAACCTAACCCTAACCCTAACCCTAACCCGACCCCTAACCCGAACACTAACACGAACCCTAACCCGAAACCTAACCCGAATCCTAACCCGAACCCTAACCCAAACCCTAACCCTAACCATAACCCGAAACGTAACCCGAATCCTAAACCTAACCCTAACCCGAAACCTAACCCTAACCCTAACCCCTAACTCTAACCCTAACCCTAACCCGAACCCTAACCCTAACCCTAACTCTAACCCTAACCCGACGCGAACCCTAACCCGAACCCTACCCCTAACCCTAATCCGAACCCTAACCCTTACCCTAACCCTAACCCTAACCCTAACCCGAAACTTAACACTAACCCAAACCCTAACACTAAACCGAACACGAACCCGAACCCTAACCCTAACCCGAACACTAAACCTAACCCTAACCCTAACCCGAACCCTAACCCGAACCCTAACCCGAACCCTAACCCAAACCCTAACCCGAAAACTAACCCGAACCCTAAACCGAACCCTAACCCTAAACCTAACCCGAACCCTAACCCGAACACTAACCCTAACCCGAACCCGAACCCTAACCCTAACCCTAACCCTAACCCGAACCTTAACCCTAACCCTAACCCTAACCCGAACCCTAACACTAACCCTAAACCGAACCCTAAACCTAACCCTAACCCTAACCCTAACCCTAACCCTAACACTAAACCTAACCCTAACCCTAACCCTAACCCGAACCCGAACCCGAACCCTAACCCTAACCCTAACCCGAACCATAACCCTAACCCGAACCCTAATCCTAACACGAACCCTAACCCTAAACCTAACCCTAACCCGAACCCTAACCCTAACCCTAACCCGAACACTAACCCTAACCCTAACCCGAACCCTAACGCTAACCCGAACCTTAAACCTAACCCGAAACCTAACCCTAACCCTAACCCGAACCCTAACCCTAACCCTAACCCTAACCCTAACCATAACCCTAAACCGAAACCTAACCCGAACCCAACCCTAACCAGAACCCTAACCCTAACCCGAACCCTAACCCTAACCCTAACCCGAAACCTAAACCTAACCTGAACCCTAACCCTAAACCTACACCGAACCCTAACCTGAACTCTAACCCTAATCCGAAACCGAACCCTAACCCTAAACCTAACCCTAAACCTAACCCTAACACTAACCCTAACCCTAACCCGAACCCTAACCCGAACCCTAAGCCTAACCCTAACACTAACCGGAACCCTAACCCGAACCCTAACCCTAACCCTAACACGAACCCGAACCCTAACCCGAACCCGAACCCTACCCGAACCCTAACCCTAACCCGAACCCTAACCCTAACCCAAACCCTAACCCGAACCCTAACCCCAACCCTAACCCTAACCCTAACCCGCACCCTAACCCCTAACCCAAACCCGAACCCGTACCTTAAACCGAACCCGAAACCTAACCCTACCCCGAACCCGAACCCAAACCATAACCCTATCCCTAACCCGAACCCTAACCCTAATCCTAACCCTAACCCGAACCCTAACCCTAAGCTAACCGGAACCCTTACACTAACCCTAACCCGAAACCGTACCCTAAGCCCTTAACCGAATCCTAACCCTAACACGAACCCTAACCCGAACCCTAACCCTAACCCTAACCCCGAACCCGAACCCTAACCCTAACCCCGAACCCGAACCCTAACCCTAACCATAACCCTAACCCGACCCCTAACCAGAACCCTAAAACGAACCCTAACCCTAACCCTAACCCTAACCCGACCCCTAACACGAACCCTAACCCTAACCCTAACCCTAACACTAACCCGAACCCTAACCCGAAACCTAACCCTAAACCTAACCCGAACCGTAACCCGAACCCTAAACCAAAACCTAACCCGAACCCTAATCCTAACCCTAACCCCTAACCCCTAACCCTAACCCTAACTCTAACCCTAACCCGAACCCGAACCCGAACCCTAACCAGAACCCTAAAACGAACCCTAACCCTAACCCTAACCCTAACCCTAACCCGACCCCTAACCCGAACTCTAACACGAACCCTAACCCTAACCCTAACCCTAACTCTAACCCGAACCCTAACCCGAAACCTAACCCTAACCCTAACCCGAACCGTAACCCTAACCCTAACCCTAACCCGAACCCTAGTCCTAACCCTAATCCGAACCCTAACCCTAACCCTAACCCTAACCCTAACCCGAACCCGAACCCGAACCCTAACCCTAACCCTAACCCCTAACCATAACCAGAACCCTAACCCTAACTCGAACACTAACCCTAACCCTAACCCGAACCCTAACCCTAAACCTAACCCTAACCCGAACCCTAACCCTAAACCTAACCCTAACCCTAACCCTAACACTAACCCTAACCCTAACCCGAACCCTAACCCTAACCCGAACCCTAACCCTAACCCTAACCCGAACACGAACCCTAAACCGAAACTAACCCTAACCCTAACCCGAAACCTAAACCTAACCCAAACCCGAACCCTAACCCTAACCCGAACCCTAACCCGAACCCTAACCCGAACACTAACCCGAACAATAACCCGAACCCTAAACCGAACCCTAACCCTAACCCTAACCCTAACCCTAACCCGAACACTAACACTAACCCTAACCCAAACGCTAACCCCTAACCCTATCCCGAACACGAAACCTAACCCGAACCCGAACCCTAACCCTAACCCTAACCCTAACCCGAACCCTAACCCTAAACCTAACCCTAACCCTACCCCTAACACTAACCCTAACCCTAACCCGAACCCTAACCCTAACCCGAACCCTAACCCTAACCCTAACCCGAACACGAACCCTAAACCGAAACCTAACCCTAACCCTAACCCGAACCCTAACCCTAACCCAAACCCGAACCCTAACCCTAACCCGAACCCTAACCCGAACACTAACCCGAACACTAACCCGAACAATAACCCGAACCCTAACCCGAACCCTAAACCTAACACTAACCCTAACCCTAACCCGAACACTAACACTAACCCTAACCCGAACGCTAACCCCTAACCCTAAACCGAACACGAAACCTAACCCGAACCCGAACCCTAACCCTAACTCGAACCCGAACCCTAACCCTAACCCGAACCCGAACCCGAACCCTAACCCTAACCCTAACCCGAAACCTAACCCTAACCCGAACCCTAACCCTAACCCGAACCCTAACCGTAACACTAACCCTAACCCGAACCCTAAACCGAACCCTAACCCTAACCCTAACCCTAACCCGAACCCTAATCCGAACCCTAACCATAACCCTAAACCGAACCCTAACCCTAAACCTAACCCGACCCCTAACCCGAACCCTAACACGAACCCTAAACCTAACCCTAACCCTAACTCTAACCCGAACCCTAACCCGAAACCTAACCCTAACCCTAACCCGAACCGTAACCCGAACCCTAACCGTAACCCTAACCCGAACCCTAACCATAACACTAACCCCTAACCCCTAACCCTAAACCTAACCCTAACCCTAACCCGAACCCGAACCCGAACCCTAACCAGAACCCTAAAACGAACCCTAACCCTATCCCTAACACTAAACCTAACCCGAACCCTAACCCTAACACCTAACCATAACCAGAACCCTAAGCCTAACTCGAACACTAACCCTAACCCTAACCCGAAACCTAACCCTAACCCTAACCCTAACCCTAACCCTAACCCTAACCCGAAACCTAACCCTAAACCTAACCCTAACCCTAACCCTAACACTAACCCTAACCCTAACCCGAACCCTAACCCGAACCCTAACCCTAACCGGAACCCTAACCCTAACCCGAACCATAACCTTAACCCTAACCCGAACACGAACGCTAAACCGAACCCGAACCCTAACCCTAAACCTAACCCTAACTCGAACACTAACCCTAACCCTAACCCGAACCCTAACCCTAACCCTAACCCAAACCCGAATCCTAACCCTAACCCGAACCCTAACCCGAACCCTAACCCGAACCCTAACCCGAACCCTAACCCGAACCCTAAACCGAACCCTAACCCTAAACTTAACCCTAACCCGAACCCTAAACCTAAACCTAACCCGAACTCTAAACCTAACCCTAAACCTAACCATAACCCGAACCCTAACCCTAAACCTAACCCTAACCCTAAACTTAACCCTAACCCGAACCCTAAACCTAAACCTAACCCGAACTCTAAACCTAACCCTAAACCTAACCATAACCCGAACCCTAACCCTAAACCTAACCCTAACCCTAACCCGAACCCGAACCCGAACCCTAACCCTAACCCTAACCCGAACACTAACCCTAACCCGAACCCTAATCCTAACACGAATCCTAACACTAACCGTAACCCTAACCCGAGACCTAACCCGAACCCTAACCCGAACCCTAACCCTAAACCTAACCCGAACCCTAACCCTAACCCTAACCCGAACCCTAAACCTAACCCAAACCCGAACCCTAACCCTAACCCTAACCCAAACCCTAACCCGAACACTAACCCCAACCCTAACTCTAACCCGAACCCGAACCCTAACCCCTAACACGAATCCGAACCCGTACCCTAAACCGAACCCGAAACCTAACCCTACCCCGAACCCGAACCCAAACCATAACCCTATCCCTAACCCGAACCCTAACCCTAAACCTAACCCTAACCCTACCCCGAACCCTAACCCGAACCCTAACCCGAACCCTAAACCTAACATTAAAGCTAACCCTAACCCGAACCCTAACACTAACCCTAACCGCAAAACTAACCCTAACCCTAACCCGAACCAGAACCCTAAGCCCTTACCCGAATCCTAACCCTAACCCGAAACCTAACCCGAATCCTAACCCGAACCCTAACCCAGAACCTGAACCCTAACCGTAACCCTAACCCAAAACCGAACCCTAAACCTAACCCGAAACCTAACCCTAACCCTAACCCTAACCCGAACCCTAACCCTAACCCTAACCCCTAACCATAACCAGAACCCTAAGCCTAACTCGAACACTAAACCTAACCCTAACCCGAACCCTAACCCTAACCCTAACCCTAACCCCTAACCCCTAACCCTAACCCTAACCCTAACCCGAACCCGAACCCTACCCCTAACCCGAACTCTAACACGAACCCTAACCCTAACCCTAACCCTAACTCTAACCCGAACCCTAACCCGAAACCTAACCCTAACCCTAACGCGAACCGTAACCCTAACCCTAACCCTAACCCGAACCCTAGTCCTAACCCTAATCTGAACCCTAACCCTAACCCTAACCCTAACCCTAACCCGAAACCGAACCCGAACCCTAACCCTAACCCTAACCCCTAACCATAACCAGAACCCTAACCCTAACTCGAACACTAACCCTAACCCTAACCCGAACCCTAACCCTAACCCTAACCCTAACCCTAACCCGAACCCTAACCCTAAACCTAACCCGAACACGAACCCTAAACCGAAACCTAACCCTAACCCTAACCCGAACCCTAACCCGAAAACTAACCCTAACCCTAACCCTAACCCTAACCCACACCCGAACCCTAACCCGAACCCTAACCCGAACCCTAACCCTAACCCTAACCCGAACCCTAACCCGAACCCGAACATAAACCCTAACCCTAAACCGAACCCGAACACTAACACTAACCCGAAACGAAACCCTAAACTGAACCCTAACCCTAACCCGAACCCTAACGTGAACCCTAACCCTAACCCGAACCCGAACCCTAACCCTAACCCGAACCCGAACCCTAACCCTAACCCGAACCCTAACCCTAACCCTAACCCGAACCCTAACCCTAAACGTAACCCGAACCCTAACCCTAAACCGAACCCTAAACCGAACCCGAACCCGAACCCGAAACCTAACCCTAACCCTAAACCGAACCATAACCCTAACCCGAACCCTAACCCTTACCCTAACCGGAACCCTAACCCGAAAACTAACCCTAACACTATACCTAACCCTAACCCTAACCCGAAACCTAACCCTAAACCTAACCCGAACCCTAACAAGAACCCTAACCCTAACCCTATACCTAACCCTAACCCTAACCCTAACCCTAACCCCTAACCCTAACCCGAACCCTAATCCTAAGCCAAACCCTTACCCTAACCCTAACCCAAACCCTAACCCGAACCCTAATCCTAAACCTAGTCCTAACTCTAACCCTAACCCTAACCCTAACCCAAACCCGAAACCGAACCTGAAACCTAACCCTAACCCTAACCCTAACCCTAAACCGAACCCTAACCCTAACCCGAACCCGAACCCGAAACCTAACCCGAACCCTAACCCTAATCCTAACACGAACCCTAACCCTAAACCTAACCCTAACCCGAACCCTAACCCTAACCCTAACCCGAACCCTAACGCTAACCCGAACCTTAAACCTAACCCGAAACCTAACCCTAACCCTAACCCGAACCCTAACCCTAACCCTAACCCTAACCCTAACCATAACCCTAAACCGAAACCTAACCCGAACCCAACCCTAACCCGAACCCTAACCCTAACCCGAACCCTAACCCTAACCCTAACCCGAAACCTAAACCTAACCTGAACCCTAACCCTAAACCTACCCCGAACCCTAACCTGAACTCTAACCCTAATCCGAAACCGAACCCTAACCCTAAACCTAACCCTAAACCTAACCCTAACTCTAACCCTAACCCTAACCCGAACCCTAACCCGAACCCTAAGCCTAACCCTAACACTAACCGGAACCCTAACCCGAACCCTAACCCTAACCCTAACACGAACCCGAACCCCAACCCTAACCCTAACACTAACCCGCACCCTAACCCCTAACCCAAACCCGAACCCGTACCTTAACCCGAACCCGAAACCTAACCCTACCCCGAACCCGAACCCAAACCATAACCCTATCCCTAACCCGAACCCTAACCCTAATCCTAACCCTAACCCGAACCCTAACCCTAAGCTAACCGGAACCCTTACACTAACCCTAACCCGAAACCGTACCCTAAGCCCTTAACCGAATCCTAACCCTAACACGAACCCTAACCCGAACCCTAACACTAACCCTAACCCCGAACCCGATCCCTAACCCTAACCCCGAACCCGAACCCTAACCCTAACCATAACCCTAACCCGACCCCTAACCAGAACCCTAAAACGAACCCTAACCCTAACCCTAACCCTAACCCGACCCCTAACACGAACCCTAAACCTAACCCTAACCCTAACTCTAACCCGAACCCTAACCCGAAACCTAACCCTAACCCTAACCCGAACCGTAACCCGAACCCTAAACCTAACCCTAACCCGAACCCTAACCCTAACCCTAACCCCTAACCCCTAACCCTAACCCTAACTCTAACCCTAACACGAACCCGAACCCGAACCCTAACCAGAACCCTAAAACGAACCCTAACCCTAACCCTAACCCTAACCCTAACCCGACCCCTAACCCGAACTCTAACACGAACCCTAACCCTAACCCTAACCCTAACTCTAACCCAAACCCTAACCCGAAACCTAACCCTAACCCTAACCCGAACCGTAACCCTAACCCTAACCCTAACACGAACCCTAGTCCTAACCCTAATCCGAACCCTAACCCTAACCCTAACCCTAACCCGAACCCGAACCCGAACCCTAACCCTAACCCTAACCCCTAACCATAACCAGAACCCTAACCCTAACTCGAACACTAACCCTAACCCTAACCCGAAACCTAACCCTAAACCTAACCCTAACCCGAACCCTAACCCTAAACCTAACCCTAACCCTAACACTAACCCTAACCCTAACCCGAACCCTAACCCTAACCCGAACCCTAACCCTAACCCTAACCCGAACACGAACCCTAAACCGAAACCTAACCCTAACCCTAACCCGAACCCTAACCCTAACCCGAACCCTAACCCGAACCCTAACCCGAACACTAACCCGAACAATAACCCGAACCCTAAACCGAACCCTAACCCTAACCCTAACCCTAACCCTAACCCGAACACTAACACTAACCCTAACCCAAACGCTAACCCCTAACCCTATCCCGAACACGAAACCTAACCCGAACCCGAACCCTAACCCTAACCCTAACCCTAACCCGAACCCTAACCCTAAACCTAACCCTAACCCTACCCCTAACACTAACCCTAACCCTAACCCGAACCCTAACCCTAACCCGAACCCTAACCCTAACTCTAACCCGAACACGAACCCTAAACCGAAACCTAACCCTAACCCTAACCCGAACCCTAACCCTAACCCAAACCCGAACCCTAACCCTAACCCGAACCCTAATCCGAACACTAACCCGAACACTAACCCGAACAATAACCCGAACCCTAACCCGAACCCTAACCCTAACACTAACCCTAACCCTAACCCGAACACTAACACTAACCCTAACCCGAACGCTAACCCCTAACCCTAAACCGAACACGAACCCTAACCCGAACCCGAACCCTAACCCTAACTCGAACCCGAACCCTAACCCTAACCCGAAACCGAACCCGAACCCTAACCCTAACCCTAACCCGAAACCTAACCCTAACCCGAACCCTAACCCTAACCCGAACCCTAACCCTAACACTAACCCTAACCCGAACCCTAAACCGAACCCTAACCCTAACCCTAACCCTAACCCGAACCCTAATCCGAACCCTAACCATAACCCTAAACCGAACCCTAACCCTAAACCTAACCCGACCCCTAACCCGAACCCTAACACGAACCCTAAACCTAACCCTAACCCTAACTCTAACCCGAACCCTAACCCGAAACCTAACCCTAACCCTAACCCGAACCGTAACCCGAACCCTAACCGTAACCCTAACCCGAACCCTAACCCTAACACTAACCCCTAACCCCTAACCCTAACCCTAACCCTAACCCTAACCCGAACCCGAACCCGAACCCTAACCAGAACCCTAAAACGAACCCTAACCCTATCCCTAACACTAACCCTAACCCGAACCCTAACCCTAACACCTAACCATAACCCGAACCCTAACCCTAAACCTAACCCTAACCCGAACCCTAAACCTAAACCTAACCCGAACTCTAAACCTAACCCTAAACCTAACCATAACCCGAACCCTAACCCTAAACCTAACCCTAACCCTAACCCGAACCCGAACCCGAACCCTAACCCTAACCCTAACCCGAACCCTAACCCTAACCCGAACCCTAATCCTAACACGAATCCTAACACTAACCGTAACCCTAACCCGAGACCTAACCCGAACCCTAACCCGAACCCTAACCCTAAACCTAACCCGAACCCTAACCCTAACCCTAACCCGAACCCTAAACCTAACCCAAATCCGAACCCCAACCCTAACCCTAAACCAAACCCTAACCCGAACACTAACCCCAACCCTAACTCTAACCCGAACCCGAACCCTAACCCCTAACACGAATCCGAACCCGTACCCTAAACCGAACCCGAAACCTAACCCTACCCCGAACCCGAACCCAAACCATAACCCTATTCCTAACCCGAACCCTAACCCTAAACCTAACCCTAACCCTACCCCGAACCCTAACCCGAACCCTAACCCGAACCCTAAACCTAACATTAAAGCTAACCCTAACCCGAACCCTAACACTAACCCTAACCGCAAAACTAACCCTAACCCTAACCCGAACCAGAACCCTAAGCCCTTACCCGAATCCTAACCCTAACCCGAAACCTAACCCGAATCCTAACCCGAACCCTAACCCAGAACCTGAACGATACCGTAACCCTAACCCAAACCCGAACCCTAAACCTAACCCGAAACCTAACCCTAACCCTAACCCTAACCCGAACCCTAACCCTAACCCTAACCCCTAACCATAACCAGAACCCTAAGCCTAACTCGAACACTAAACCTAACCCTAACCCGAACCCTAACCCTAACCCTAACCCTAACCCCTAACCCCTAACCCTAACCCTAACCCTAACCCGAACCCGAACCCGACCCCTAACCCGAACTCTAACACGAACCCTAACCCTAACCCTAACCCTAACTCTAACCCGAACCCTAACCCGAAACCTAACCCTAACCCTAACGCGAACCGTAACCCTAACCCTAACCCTAACCCGAACCCTAGTCCTAACCCTAATCCGAACCCTAACCCTAACCCTAACCCTAACCCTAACCCGAACCCGAACCCGAACCCTAACCCTAACCCTAACCCCTAACCATAACCAGAACCCTAACCCTAACTCGAACACTAACCCTAACCCTAACCCGAACCCTAACCCTAACCCTAACCCTAACCCTAACCCTAACCCGAACCCTAACCCTAAACCTAACCCGAACACGAACCCTAAACCGAAACCTAACCCTAACCCTAACCCGAACCCTAACCCGAAAACTAACCCTAACCCTAACCCTAACCATAACCCACACCCGAACCCTAACCCGAACCCTAACCCGAACCCTAACCCTAAACCTAACCCGAACCCTAACCCGAACCCGAACATAAACCCTAACCCTAAACCGAACCCGAACACTAACACTAACCCGAAACGAAACCCTAAACTGAACCCTAACCCTAACCCGAACCCTAACGCGAACCCTAACCCTAACCCGAACCCGAACCCTAACCCTAACCCGAACCCGAACCCTAACCCTAACCCGAACCCTAACCCTAACCCTAACCCGAACCCTAACCCTAAACGTAACCCGAACCCTAACCCTAAACCGAACCCTAAACCGAACCCGAACCCGAACCCGAACCCTAACCCTAACCCTAAACCGAACCATAACCCTAACCCGAACCCTAACCCTTACCCTAACCGGAACCCTAACCCGAAAACTAACCCTAACCCTATACCTAACCCTAACCCTAACCCGAAACCTAACCCTAAACCTAACCCGAAGCCTAACAAGAACCCTAACCCTAACCCTATACCTAACCCTAACCCTAACCCTAACCCTAACCCCTAACCCTAACCCGAACCCTAATCCTAAGCCAAACCCTTACCCTAACCCTAACCCAAACCCTAACCCGAACCCTAATCCTAAACCTAGTCCTAACCCTAACCCTAACCCTAACCCTAACCCAAACCCGAACCCGAACCTGAAACCTAACCCTAACCCTAACCCTAACCCTAAACCTAAACCGAACCCTAACCCTAACCCGAACCCGAACCCGAAACCTAACCCGAACCCTAACCCTAACCCTAACACGAACCCTAACCCTAACCCTACCCGAACCCTAACCCTAACCCTAACCATAACCCGAACCCTAACCCGAATCCTAACCTTTACCCTAACCCTAACCCGAACCCTAACGCTAACCCTTAACCCTAACCCGAACCCTAACCCGAACCCTAACCCGAAGCCGAACCCTCACCCTAACCTTAAACCTAACCCGAACCCTAACCCGAACCCTAACCCTAACCCGAACCCGAACCCTAAACCTAACCCGAACCCGAACCTTAACCCTAACCTGAACCCGAACCCTAACCCCTAATCCTAACCCGAACCCTAACCCTAACTCGAACCCTCACCCTAACCCTAACTCGAGCCCTAACCCTAACGCTAACCCTAACCCTAACCCGAACCCTAACCCTAAAGCTAACCCTAAACCTAACCCTAACACTAACCCGAACCCTAACCCGAAACCTAACCCTAACCCTAACCCGAAACCGAACTCTAACCGAACCCTAACCCGAACCCGAACCCTAACCCGAACCCTAACCCTAACCCTAACCCGAAACCTAACCCGAACCCTAACCCTAACCCTAACCCTAACCAGAACCCTAACCCGAACCCTAACCCGAATGCTAACCCGAACCCTAACCCGAACCCTAACCCTAACCCTAACCCGAACCCTAACCCGGACCCTAAACCTAACACTAACCCTAACCCTAACCCTAACTCCTAACCCTAATCCGAACCCTAACCCTAAGCGGAACCCTAACCCTAACCCTAACCCAAACCCTAACCTGAACCCTAACCCTAAACCTAGTCCTAACCCTAACCCTAACCCTAACCCTAACCCGAACCCGAACTCGAAACCTAACCCTAAACCTAACCCTAACCCTAAAACTAAACCGAACCCTAACCCTAACCCTAACCCTTACCCGAAACCTAACCCGAACCCTAACCCTAACCCTAACACGAACCCTAAAACTAACCCTAACCCGAACCCTAACCCTAACCCTAACCCGAACCCTAACCCCAACCCTAAACCTAACCCCTAACCCTAACCCTAACCCGAAACCTAACCCTATCCCGGACCCGAAACCTAACCCGAACCCGAACCCTAACCCTAACCCGTACCCTAACCCGAACTGTAACTCAAACCCTAACCCTAACCCGAACCCTAACCCGAACCCGAACATAAACCCTAACCCTAAACCGAACCCGAACACTAACACTAACCCGAACCGTAACCCTAAACCGAACCCTAACCCGAACCCTAAACCTAACCCGAACCCTAACCCTAACCCTAACCCGAATCCAACCCTAACCCTAACCCGATCCCGAACCCTAACCCGAACACTAAACTTAACCCGAACCCGAACCCGAACCCTAACCCTAACCCGAACCCTAACCCTAACGCTAAGCCTAACCCTAATCCTAACCCGAACCCTAACCCGAATCCTAAACCTAACCCTAACCCTAACACTAACCCGAACCCTAACAGTAACCCTAATCCGAATCCTAACCCTAAACCTAACCCGAACCCTAACCCGAACCCTAACCCTAACCCTAACCCTAACCCTAACCCTAACCCGAACCCTAACCCTAATCCGAACACTAACCCTAACCTTAACCCTAACCCTAACCCGTACCCGAACACTAACCCTAACCCGAACACTAACCCTAACCCTAACCCGAACACTAACCCTAACCCGAATTGGAACCCTAACCCTAACCCGATACCTAACCCGAATCCAACCTTAACCCGAACCCTAACCCTAAACCGAACCCTGACCCTAACCCTAACCCGAAACCTAAACCTAACCCGAACCCTAATTCTAAACCTAACCCGAACCCTAACCCGAACCCTAACCCTAACCCTAAACCGAACCATAACCCTAACCCGAACCCTAACCCTTACCCTAACCCGAACCCTAACCCGAAAACTAACCCTAACCCTATACCTAACCCTAACCCTAAACCGAACCCTAACCCTAAACCTAACCCGAACCCTAACAAGAACCCTAACCCTAACCCTAACACGAAACCTAACCCCTAAACCTAACCCGAACCCTAACAAGAACCCTAACCCTAACCCTATACCTAACCCTAACCCTAACCCTAACCCTAACCCCTAACCCGAACCCTAATCCTAAGCCAAACCCTTACCCTAACCCTAACCCAAACCCTAACCCGAACCCTAATCCTAAACCTAGTCCTAACCCTAACCCTAACCCTAACCCTAACCCAAACCCGAACCCGAACCTGAAACCTAACCCTAACCCTAACCCTAACCCTAAACCTAAACCGAACCCTAACCCTAACCCGAACCCGAACCCGAAACCTAACCCGAACCCTAACCCTAACCCTAACACGAACCCTAACCCTAACCCTACCCGAACCCTAACCCTAACCCTAACCATAACCCGAACCCTAACCCGAATCCTAACCTTTACCCTAACCCTAACCCGAACCCTAACGCTAACCCTTAACCCTAACCCGAACCCTAACCCGAACCCTAACCCGAAGCCGAACCCTCACCCTAACCTTAAACCTAACCCGAACCCTAACCCGAACCCTAACCCTAACCCGAACCCGAACCCTAAACCTAACCCGAACCCGAACCCTAACCCTAACCCGAACCCGAACCCTAACCCCTAATCCTAACCCGAACCCTAACCCTAACTCGAACCCTCACCCTAACCCTAACTCGAGCCCTAACCCTAACGCTAACCCTAACCCTAACCCGAACCCTAACCCTAAAGCTAACCCTAAACCTAACCCTAACACTAACCCGAACCCTAACCCGAAACCTAACCCTAACCCTAACCCGAAACCGAACTCTAACCGAACCCTAACCCGAACCCGAACCCTAACCCGAACCCTAACCCTAACCCTAACCCGAAACCTAACCCGATCCCTAACCCTAACCCTAACCCTAACCAGAACCCTAACCCGAACCCTAACCCGAATGCTAACCCGAACCCTAACCCGAACCCTAACCCTAACCCTAACCCGAACCCTAACCCGGACCCTAAACCTAACACTAACCCTAACCCTAACCCTAACTCCTAACCCTAATCCGAACCCTAACCCTAAGCGGAACCCTAACCCTAACCCTAACCCAAACCCTAACCTGAACCCTAACCCTAAACCTAGTCCTAACCCTAACCCTAACCCTAACCCTAACCCGAACCCGAACTCGAAACCTAACCCTAACCCTAACCCTAACCCTAAAACTAAACCGAACCCTAACCCTAACCCTAACCCTTACCCGAAACCTAACCCGAACCCTAACCCTAACCCTAACACGAACCCTAAAACTAACCCTAACCCGAACCCTAACCCTAACCCTAACCCGAACCCTAACCCCAACCCTAACCCTAACCCCTAACCCTAACCCTAACCCGAAACCTAACCCTATCCCGGACCCGAAACCTAACCCGAACCCGAACCCTAACCCTAACCCGTACCCTAACCCGAACTGTAACTCAAACCCTAACCCTAACCCGAACCCTAACCCGAACCCGAACATAAACCCTAACCCTAAACCGAACCCGAACACTAACACTAACCCGAACCGTAACCCTAAACCGAACCCTAACCCGAACCCTAAACCTAACCCGAACCCTAACCCTAACCCTAACCCGAATCCAACCCTAACCCTAACCCGATCCCGAACCCTAACCCGAACACTAAACCTAACCCGAACCCGAACCCGAACCCTAACCCTAACCCGAACCCTAACCCTAACGCTAAGCCTAACCCTAATCCTAACCCGAACCCTAACCCGAATCCTAAACCTAACCCTAACCCTAACACTAACCCGAACCCTAACCGTAACCCTAACCCGAATCCTAACCCTAAACCTAACCCGAACCCTAACCCGAACCCTAACCCTAACCCTAACCCTAACCCTAACCCGAACCCTAACCCTAATCCGAACACTAACCCTAACCTTAACCCTAACCCTAACCCGTACCCGAACACTAACCCTAACCCGAACACTAACCCTAACCCTAACCCGAACACTAACCCTAACCCGAATTGGAACCCTAACCCTAACCCGATACCTAACCCGAATCCAACCTTAACCCGAACCCTAACCCTAAACCGAACCCTGACCCTAACCCTAACCCGAAACCTAAACCTAACCCGAACCCTAATTCTAAACCTAACCCGAACCCTAACCCGAACCCTAACCCTAACCCTAAACCGAACCATAACCCTAACCCGAACCCTAACCCTTACCCTAACCCGAACCCTAACCCGAAAACTAACCCTAACCCTATACCTAACCCTAACCCTAAACCGAACCCTAACCCTAAACCTAACCCGAACCCTAACAAGAACCCTAACCCTAACCCTAACACGAAACCTAACCCCTAAACCTAACCCGAACCCGAGCCCTAACCCGAACCCGAACCCTAACCCTAACCCGAACCCGAACCCTAACCCTAACCCTAACGCGAACCCTAACCCTAACCCTAACCCGAACCCTAACCCGAACCCTAACCCTAACCCGAAACCTAACCCGAACCCGAACATAAACCCTAACCCTAAACCGAACCCGAACACTAACACTAACCCGAACCGAAACCCTAAACTGAACCCTAACCCTAACCCGAACCCTAACGCGAACCCTAACCCTAACCCGAATTGGAACCCTAACCCTAACCCGATACCTAACCCGAATCCAACCTTAACCCGAACCCTAACCCTAAACCGAACAATAACCCTAACCGTAACCCGAACCCTAACCCTAACCCGAACCCTAAACCTAACCCGAACCCGAACCCTAACCCTAACCCGAACCCTAACCCTAACCCTAACCTGACCCCTAACCCGAACACTAACACGAACCCTAACCCTAACCCTAACCCTAACTCTAACCCGAACCCTAACACTAACCCTAACCCGAACCCTAACCCTAACCCTAAACTTAACCCTAACCCTAACCCAAACCCTAACCCGAACCCGAACCCTAACCCTAACCCTAACCCTAACCCCTAACCCTAACCCTAAACCTAACCGTAACCCTAACCCTAAAACTTAACCCTAACCCTAACCCTAACGCTAACCCTAACCCGAACCCTAACACTAAACCTAACCCTAACCCTAACCCGAACCCTAACCCTAACCCTAACCCTAACCCTAACCACTAACCCTAACCCAAACCCTAACCCTAACCCGAACCCTAACCCTAACCCTAACACGAACCCTAACCCTAACCCGAACCCTAACCCTAACCGTTACCCGAATCCTAACCCTAATCCTAACCCGAACCCTAACCCGAATCCTAACCCTAACCCTAACCCGAACCCTAACCCGAACCCTAACACGAACTCTAACCCTAACCCTAACCCTAACCTTAACCCTAAACCGAACCCTAACCCTAACCCGAACCCTAACCCTAACCCTAACCCTAACCCGAACCCTAACCCGAACCCTAACCCTAACCCTACCACGAACCCTAAACTTAACCCTAACCCGAACCCTAAACCGAACCTTAACCCTAACCCTAACCCTAAACCTAAACCTAACCCTAACCCGAACCCTAACCCTAACCCTAACCCGTACCCGAACACTAACCCTAACCCGAACACTAACCCTAACCCTAACCCTAACCCGAACACTAACCCTAACCAGAATCCGAACCCTAACCCTAACCCGATACCTAACCCGAATCCAAACCTAACCCGAAACCTAACCCTAACGCGAACCCTGACCCTAAACCTAACCCGAAACCTAAACCTAACCCGAACCCTAACCCTAAACCAAACCCGAAACCTAACCCGAACCCTAACCCTAACCCTAACCCGAACCCTAACCCTAACCCTAACCCTAACCCTAACCCGAACCCGAACCCTAACCCTAACCCTAAACCGAACCCTAACCCTAACCTTAACCCGAACCCTAACCCGAACCCTAACCCCAACCCTAACCCGAACCCTAACCCTAAACCTAACCCTAACTCTAACCCGAACCCTAACCCTAACCCTAACACTAACCCGAACCCTAAACAAACCCTAACCCTTACCCTAACCCTAAACCGAACCCTAACCCTCACCCTAACCTGAACCCTAACACCTACCCCTAAGCCGAAACCTAACCCGAACCCGAACCCTAACCCTAACCCGAACCCGAACCCTAACCCTAACCCTAACCCGAACCCGAAACCTAACCCTAACCCTACCCAAACCCTAACGCTAACCCTAAACCTAACCCTAACCCGAATCCTAACCCTAACCATAACTCTAACCCGACCCTAACCCTAACCCGAAACCTAATCCTAACCCGAACCCTAACCCGAACCCTAACTTTAACCCTAACCCTATCCCTAACCCGAACCCTAACCCTAAACCGAACCCGAACCCTAACCCGAACCCTAACCCTAACCCTAAACCTAACCCTAACCCGAACCCTAAACCTAACACTAATCTGAACCCTAAACCCTAACCCTAACCCGAACCCGAACCCTAACACGAACCCTAACCCTACCCCTAACCCGAACCCTAACCCTAACCCTAACTCTAAACCTAACCCTAACCCTAACCCTAACCCGAACCCTAACCCTAACCCGAAACCTAACCCGAACCCTAACCCGAACTCTAACCCTAACCCTAACCCTAACCCTAACCCGAACCCTAACCCTAACCCGAACCCTAACCCTAACCCTAACCCTAACCCGAACCCTAACCCGAACCCTAACACTAACCCTAACCCGAACCCTAACCCGAACCCTAAATCTAACCCTACCCCGAACCCTAATCTTAACCCTAACCCGAACCCTAAACCGAACCTTAACCCTAAACCTAAACCTAAACCTAACACTAACCCGAACCCTAACCCTAACCCGAACCCGAACCCTAGCCCTAACCCTAACCCAAACCCGAACCCTAACCCGAACCCTAACCCTAACCCTAACCCGAACCCTAACACTAACCCTAACCCTAACCCTAACCCGTACCCGAACCCTAACCCTAACCCAAACCCTAACACTAACCATAAACCTAACCCTAACCCTAACCCGAACCCTAACCCTAACCCTAACACTAACCCTAAACCGAACCTGAACCCTAACCCTAACCCCTAACCCGAACCCTAACCCTAACCCGAAACCTAAACCTAACCCGAAACCTAACCCTAACCCTAACCCTAACCAGAAATCGAACCCTAACCCGAACACTAACCCTAACCCTAATCCGAACCCTAACCCTAACCCTAACCCGAACCCTAACCCTAACCCTAATCTGAACCCTAACCCTAACCCTAACCCTAACCCTAACCCTAACCCGTACCCGAACCCTAACCCTAACCCGAACACTAACCCTAACCCTAAACCTAAACCGAACCCTAACCCTAACCCTAACCCGAACCCTAACCCTAACCCTAACCCGAACCCTAAACCTAACCCTAATCCGAACCCTAACCCTAACCCTAACCCTAACCTGTACCCGAACCCTAACCCTAAACCGAACACTAACCCTAACCCTAACCATAACCCAAACCCTAACCCGAACCCTAACCCTAACCCTAACCCTAACCCTAACCCTAACCCGAAACCAAACCCTAACTCTAACCCGAACCCGAACCCGAACCCTAACCCTAACCCTACCCGAACCTTAACCCTAACCCTAACCCTAACCCGAACCCTAAACCTATCCCTAACGCTAACCCGAACCCTAACCCTATCCCGAACCCTAATCCTAACCCAAACCCTAACCCGAACCATAACTCTAAACCTAAACCTAACCCAAACCCGAACCCTAACCCTAACCGAACCCGAACCCTAACCCGAAACCTAACCCTAACCCTAAAACTAACCCTAACCCGAACCCTAACCCTAACCCTAACCTGAACCCTAACACCTAACCCTAACCTGAACCCGAACCCTAACCCGAACCCGAACGCTAACCCTAACCCGAAACCGAACCCTAACCCTTACTCGAACCCGAACACGAACCCTAACCCTAACCCGAACCCTAACGCTAACCCTAACCCTAACCCTAACCCGAACCCTAACCCTAACCCTAACTCTCACCCTAACCATAACCCGAACCCGAACCCTAACCCTAACCCGAACTCTAACCCGAACCCTAAGCCGAACACTAACCCTAAACCTAACCCTAACCCTAACCCGAACCCTAACCCTAATCCGAACCCTAACCCTAACCCTAACCCTAACCTTAACCCGTACCCGAAACCTAACCCTAACCCGAACACTAACCCTAACCCTAACCCGAACCCGAACCCTAAATCGAACCCTAACCCTAACCCTAACCCGAACCCTAACCCTAACCCGAACCCGAACCATAACCCTAACCCGAACCCTAACCCTAACCCTAACCCGAACCCTAACCCTAACCGTAATCTGAACACTAACCCGAACCCGAACCCGAACCCCAACCCTAACCCTAACCCGAACCCTAACCCTAACCCTAACCCGAACCCTAACCCGAACCCGAAACCTAATCCTAACCCTAACCCTAACCCGAACCCTAACCCTAACTCTAACCCTAACCCGAACCCTAACTCTAACCCTTAACCCGAACCCGAACCCTAACCCGAACCCTAACCCTAACCCTAAACCTAACCCGAACCCTAACCCAAACCCTAACCGGAACCCTAACCCTAACCCTAACCCCAACCAGAACCCTAACCCGAACTCTAACCCGAACCCTAACCCTAACCCCTAACCCTAACCCTAACCCGAAACCTAACCCTAACCCGGACCCGAACCCTAAACCGAACCCGAACACTAACCCTAACCCGTACCCTAACCAGAACCGTAACTCAAACCCTAACCCTAACCCGAACCCTAACCCGAACCCGAACATAAACCCTAACCCTCAACCGAACACGAACACTAACACTAACCCGAACCGTAACCCTAAACCGAATCCTAACCCTAACCCTAACCCGAACCCTAAACCTAACCCGAACCCGAACCCTAACCCTAACCCTAACCCTAACCCGAACCCTAAACCTAACCCGAACCCGAACCCTAACCCTAACCCGAACCCTAACCCTAACCCCTAATCCTAACCCGAACCCTAACCCTAACTCGAACCCTCACCCTAACCCTAACTCGAGCCCTAACCCTAACGCTAACCCTAACCCTAACCCGAACCCTAACCCTAAAGCTAACCCTAAACCTAACCCTAACACTAACCCGAACCCTAACCCGAAACCTAACCCTAACCCTAACCCGAAACCGAACTCTAACCGAACCCTAACCCGAACCCGAACCCTAACCCGAAACCTAACCCTAACCCTAACCCGAAACCTAACCCGAACCCTAACCCTAACCCTAACCCTAACCAGAACCCTAACCCGAACCCTAACCCGAATGCTAACCCGAACCCTAACCCGAACCCTAACCCTAACCCTAACCCGAACCCTAACCCGGACCCTAAACCTAACACTAACCCTAACCCTAACCCTAACTCCTAACCCTAATCCGAACCCTAACCCTAAGCGGAACCCTAACCCTAACCCTAACCCAAACCCTAACCTGAACCCTAACCCTAAACCTAGTCCTAACCCTAACCCTAACCCTAACCCTAACCCGAACCCGAACTCGAAACCTAACCCTAACCCTAACCCTAACCCTAAAACTAAACCGAACCCTAACCCTAACCCTAACCCTTACCCGAAACCTAACCCGAACCCTAACCCTAACCCTAACACGAACCCTAAAACTAACCCTAACCCGAACCCTAACCCTAACCCTAACCCGAACCCTAACCCCAACCCTAACCCTAACCCCTAACCCTAACCCTAACCCGAAACCTAACCCTAACCCGGACCCGAACCCTAACCCGAACCCGAACCCTAACCCTAACCCGTACCCTAACCCGAACTGTAACTCAAACCCTAACCCTAACCCGAACCCTAACCCGAACCCGAACATAAACCCTAACCCTAAACCGAACCCGAACACTAACACTAACCCGAACCGTAACCCTAAACCGAACCCTAACCCGAACCCTAAACCTAACCCGAACCCTAACCCTAACCCTAACCCGAATCCAACCCTAACCCTAACCCGATCCCGAACCCTAACCCGAACACTAAACCTAACCCGAACCCGAACCCGAACCCTAACCCTAACCCGAACCCTAACCCTAACGCTAAGCCTAACCCTAATCCTAACCCGAACCCTAACCCGAATCCTAAACCTAACCCTAACCCTAACACTAACCCGAACCCTAACCGTAACCCTAACCCGAATCCTAACCCTAAACCTAACCCGAACCCTAACCCGAACCCTAACCCTAACCCTAACCCTAACCCTAACCCGAACCCTAACCCTAATCCGAACACTAACCCTAACCTTAACCCTAACCCTAACCCGTACCCGAACACTAACCCTAACCCGAACACTAACCCTAACCCTAACCCGAACACTAACCCTAACCCGAATTGGAACCCTAACCCTAACCCGATACCTAACCCGAATCCAACCTTAACCCGAACCCTAACCCTAAACCGAACCCTGACCCTAACCCTAACCCGAAACCTAAACCTAACCCGAACCCTAATTCTAAACCTAACCCGAACCCTAACCCGAACCCTAACCCTAACCCTAAACCGAACCATAACCCTAACCCGAACCCTAACCCTTACCCTAACCCGAACCCTAACCCGAAAACTAACCCTAACCCTATACCTAACCCTAACCCTAAACCGAACCCTAACCCTAAACCTAACCCGAACCCTAACAAGAAACCTAACCCTAACCCTAACACGAAACCTAACCCCTAAACCTAACCCGAACCCGAGCCCTAACCCGAACCCGAACCCTAACCCTAACCCTAACCCTAACCCTAACCCCTAACCCTAACCCGAACCCTAATCCTAAGCCAAACCCTTACCCTAACCCTAACCCAAACCCTAACCCGAACCCTAATCCTAAACCTAGTCCTAACCCTAACCCTAACCCTAACCCAAACCCGAACCCGAACCTGAAACCTAACCCTAACCCTAACCCTAACCCTAAACCTAAACCGAACCCTAACCCTAACCCGAACCCGAACCCGAAACCTAACCCGAACCCTAACCCTAACCCTAACACGAACCCTAACCCTAACCCTACCCGAACCCTAACCCTAACCCTAACCATAACCCGAACCCTAACCCGAATCCTAACCTTTACCCTAACCCTAACCCGAACCCTAACGCTAACCCTTAACCCTAACCCGAACCCTAACCCGAACCCTAACCCGAAGCCGAACCCTCACCCTAACCTTAAACCTAACCCGAACCCTAACCCGAACCCTAACCCTAACCCTAACCCGAACCCTAAACCTAACCCGAACCCGAACCCTAACCCTAACCCGAACCCTAACCCTAACCCCTAATCCTAACCCGAACCCTAACCCTAACTCGAACCCTCACCCTAACCCTAACTCGAGCCCTAACCCTAACGCTAACCCTAACCCTAACCCGAACCCTAACCCTAAAGCTAACCCTAAACCTAACCCTAACACTAACCCGAACCCTAACCCGAAACCTAACCCTAACCCTAACCCGAAACCGAACTCTAACCGAACCCTAACCCGAACCCGAACCCTAACCCGAACCCTAACCCTAACCCTAACCCGAAACCTAACCCGAACCCTAACCCTAACCCTAACCCTAACCAGAACCCTAACCCGAACCCTAACCCGAATGCTAACCCGAACCCTAACCCGAACCCTAACCATAACCCTAACCCGAACCCTAACCCGGACCCTAACCCTAACACTAACCCTAACCCTAACCCTAACTCCTAACCCTAATCCGAACCCTAACCCTAAGCGGAACCCTAACCCTAACCCTAACCCAAACCCTAATCCGAACCCTAACCCTAAGCGGAACCCGAACCCTAACCCTAAACCGTACCCTAACCCGAACTGTAACTCAAACCCTAACCCTAACCCGAACCCTAACCCGAACCCGAACATAAACCCTAACCCTAAACCGAACCAGAACACTAACACTAACCCGAACCGTAACCCTAAACCGAACCCTAACCCGAACCCTAAACCTAACCCGAACCCTAACCCTAACCCTAACCCGAATCCAACCCTAACCCTAACCCGATCCCGAACCCTAACCCGAACACTAAACCTAACCCGAACCCGAACCCGAACCCTAACCCTAACCCGAAACCTAACCCTAACGCTAAGCCTAACCCTAATCCTAACCCGAACCCTAACCCGAATCCTAAACCTAACCCTAACCCTAACACTAACCCGAACCCTAACCGTAACCCTAACCCGAATCCTAACCCTAAACCTAACCCGAACCCTAACCCGACTCTAACCCTAACCCTAACCCTAACCCTAACCCGAACCCTAACCCTAATCCGAACACTAACCCTAACCTTAACCCTAACCCTAACCCGTACCCGAACACTAACCCTAACCCGAACACTAACCCTAACCCTAACCCGAACACTAACCCTAACCCGAATTGGAAACCTAACCCTAACCCGATACCTAACCCGAATCCAACCTTAACCCGAACCCTAACCCTAAACCGAACCCTGACCCTAACCCTAACCCGAAACCTAAACCTAACCCGAACCCTAATTTTAAACCTAAACCGAACCCTAACCCGAACCCTAACCCTAACCCTAAACCGAACCATAACCCTAACCCGAACCCTAACCCTTACCCTAACCCGAACCCTAACCCGAAAACTAACCCTAACCCTATACCTAACCCTAACCCTAAACCGAACCCTAACCCTAAACCTAACCCGAACCCTAACAAGAACCCTAACCCTAACCCTAACACGAAACCTAACCCCTAAACCTAACCCGAACCCGAGCCCTAACCCGAACCCGAACCCTAACCCTAACCCGAACCCGAACCCTAACCCTAACCCTAACGCGAACCCTAACCCTAACCCTAACCCGAACCCTAACCCGAACCCTAACCCTAACCCGAAACCTAACCCGAACCCGAACATAAACCCTAACTCTAAACCGAACCCGAACACTAACACTAACCCGAACCGAAACCCTAAACTGAACCCTAACCCTAACCCGAACCCTAACGCGAACCCTAACCCTAACCCGAATTGGAACCCTAACCCTAACCCGATACCTAACCCGAATCCAACCTTAACCCGAACCCTAACCCTAAACCGAACAATAACCCTAACCGTAACCCGAACCCTAACCCTAACCCGAACCCTAAACCTAACCCGAACCCGAACCCGAACCCTAACCCTAACCCGAACCCTAACCCTAACCCTAACCTGACCCCTAACCCGAACACTAACACGAACCCTAACCCTAACCCTAACCCTAACTCTAACCCGAACCCTAACACTAACCCTAACCCGAACCCTAACCCTAACCCTAAACCTAACCCTAACCCTAACCCAAACCCTAACCCGAACCCGAACCCTAACCCTAACCCTAACCCCTAACCCTAACCCTAAACCTAACCGTAACCCTAACCCTAAAACTTAACCCTAACCCTAACCCTAACGCTAACCCTAACCCGAACCCTAACACTAAACCTAACCCTAAACCTAACCCGAACCCTAACCCTAACCCTAACCCTAACCACTAACCCTAACCCAAACCCTAACCCTAACCCGAACCCTAACCCTAACCCTAACACGAACCCTAACCCTAACCCGAACCCTAACCCTAACCGTTACCCGAATCCTAACCCTAATCCTAACCCGAACCCTAACCCGAATCCTAACCCTAACCCTAACCCGAACCCTAACCCGAACCCTAACACGAACTCTAACCCTAACCCTAACCCTAACCTTAACCCTAAACCAAACCCTAACCCTAACCCGAACCCTAACCCTAACCCTAACCCTAACCCGAACCCTAACCCGAACCCTAACCCTAACCCTACCCCGAACCCTAAACTTAACCCTAACCCGAACCCTAAACCGAACCTTAACCCTAACCCTAACCCTAAACCTAAACCTAACCCTAACCCGAACCCTAACCCTAACCCTAACCCGTACCCGAACACTAACCCTAACCCGAACACTAACCCTAACCCTAACCCTAACCCGAACACTAACCCTAACCAGAATCCGAACCCTAACCCTAACCCGATACCTAACCCGAATCCAAACCTAACCCGAAACCTAACCCTAACGCGAACCCTGACCCTAAACCTAACCCGAAACCTAAACCTAACCCGAACCCTAACCCTAAACCAAACCCGAAACCTAACCCGAACCCTAACCCTAACCCTAACCCGAACCCTAACCCTAACCCTAACCCTAACCCTAACCCTAACCCGAACCCGAACCCTAACCCTAACCCTAAACCGAACCCTAACCCTAACCCTAACCCGAACCCTAACCCGAACCCTAACCCTAACCCTAACCCGAACCCTAACCCTAAACCTAACCCTAACTCTAACCCGAACCCTAACCCTAACCCTAACACTAACCCGAACCCTAACCAAACCCTAACCCTTACCCTAACCCTAAACCGAACCCTAACCCTCACCCTAACCTGAACCCTAACACCTACCCCTAACCCGAAACCTAACCCGAACCCGAACCCTAACCCTAACCCGAACCCGAACCCTAACCCTAACCCTAACCCGAACCCGAAACCTAACCCTAACCCTACCCAAACCCTAACGCTAACCCTAAACCTAACCCTAACCCGAATCCTAACCCTAACCATAACTCTAACCCGACCCTAACCCTAACCCGAAACCTAATCCTAACCCGAACCCTAACCCGAACCCTAACTTTAACCCTAACCCTATCCCTAACCCGAACCCTAACCCTAAACCGAACCCGAACCCTAACCCGAACCCTAACCCTAACCCTAAACCTAACTCTAACCCGAACCCTAAACCTAACACTAATCTGAACCCTAACCCCTAACCCTAACCCGAACCCGAACCCTAACACGAACCCTAACCCTACCCCTAACCCGAACCCTAACCCTAACCCTAACTCTAAACCTAACCCTAACCCTAACCCGAACCCTAACCCTAACCCGAAACCTAACCCGAACCCTAACCCGAACTCTAACCCTAACCCTAACCCTAACCCTAACCCGAACCCTAACCCTAACCCGAACCCTAACCCTAACCCTAACCCTAACCCGAACCCTAACCCGAACCCTAACACTAACCCTAACCCGAACCCTAACCCGAACCCTAAATCTAACCCTACCCCGAACCCTAATCTTAACCCTAACCCGAACCCTAAACCGAACCTTAACCCTAAACCTAACCCTAAACCTAACACTAACCCGAACCCTAACCCTAACCCGAACCCGAACCCTAGCCCTAACCCTAACCCAAACCCGAACCCTAACCCGAACCCTAACCCTAACCCTAACCCGAACCCTAACACTAACCCTAACCCTAACCCTAACCCGTACCCGAACCCTAACCCTAACCCAAACCCTAACACTAACCATAAACCTAACCCTAACCCTAACCCGAACCCTAACCCTAACCCTAACACTAACCCTAACCCGAACCTGAACCCTAACCCTAACCCCTAACCCGAACCCTAACCCTAACCCGAAACCTAAACCTAACCCGAAACCTAACCCTAACCCTAACCCTAACCCTAACCAGAAATCGAACCCTAACCCGAACACTAACCCTAACCCTAATCCGAACCCTAACCCTAACCCTAAACCGAACCCTAACCCTAACCCTAATCTGAACCCTAACCCTAACCCTAACCCTAACCCTAACCCTAACCCGTACCCGAACCCTAACCCTAACCCGAACACTAACCCTAACCCTAAACCTAAACCGAACCCTAACCCTAACCCTAACCCGAACCCTAACCCTAACCCTAACCCGAACCCTAAACCTAACCCTAATCCGAACCCTAACCCTAACCCTAACCCTAACCCGTACCCGAACCCTAACCCTAAACCGAACACTAACCCTAACCCTAACCATAACCCAAACCCTAACCCGAACCCTAACCCTAACCCTAACCCTAACCCTAACCCGAAACCGAACCCTAACTCTAACCCGAACCCGAACCCGAACCCTAACCCTAACCCTACCCGAACCTTAACCCTAACCCTAACCCTAACCCGAACCCTAAACCTATCCCTAACGCTAACCCGAACCCTAACCCTATCCCGAACCCTAATCCTAACCCAAACCCTAACCCGAACCATAACTCTAAACCTAAACCTAACCCAAACCCGAACCCTAACCCTAACCGAACCCGAACCCTAACCCGAAACCTAACCCTAACCCTAAAACTAACCCTAACCCGAACCCTAACCCTAACCCTAACCTGAACCCTAACACCTAACCCTAACCTGAACCCGAACCCTAACCCGAACCCGAACGCTAACCCTAACCCGAAACCGAACCCTAACCCTTACTCGAACCCGAACACGAACCCTAACCCTAACCCGAACCCTAACGCTAACCCTAACCCTAACCCTAACCCGAACCCTAACCCTAACCCTAACTCTCACCCTAACCATAACCCGAACCCGAACCCTAACCCTAACCCGAACTCTAACCCGAACCCTAAGCCGAACACTAACCCTAAACCTAACCCTAACCCTAACCCGAACCCTAACCCTAATCCGAACCCTAACCCTAACCCTAACCTTAACCCGTACCCGAAACGTAACCCTAACCCGAACACTAACCCTAACCCTAACCCGAACCCGAACCCTAAATCGAACCCTAACCCTAACCCTAACCCGAACCCTAACCCTAACCCGAACCCGAACCATAACCCTAACCCGAACCCTAACCCTAACCCTAACCCGAACCCTAACCCTAACCGTAATCCGAACCCTAACCCGAACCCGAACCCGAACCCCAACCCTAACCCTAACCCGAACCCTAACCCTAACCCTAACCCGAACCCTAACCCGAACCCGAACCCTAATCCTAACCCTAACCCTAACCCGAACCCTAACCCTAACTCTAACCCTAACCCGAACCCTAAATCTAACCCTTAACCCGAACCCGAACCCTAACCCGAACCCTAACCCTAACCCTAAACCTAACCCGAACCCTAACCCAAACCCTAACCGGAACCCTAACCCTAACCCTAACCCCAACCAGAACCCTAACCCGAACTCTAACCCGAACCCTAACCCTAACCCCTAACCCTAACCCTAACCCGAAACCTAACCCTAACCCGGACCCGAACCCTAAACCGAACCCGAACACTAAACCTAACCCGTACCCTAACCAGAACCGTAACTCAAACCCTAACCCTAACCCGAACCCTAACCCGAACCCGAACATAAACCCTAACCCTCAACCGAACACGAACACTAACACTAACCCGAACCGTAACCCTAAACCGAATCCTAACCCTAAACCGAATACTAACCCGAACCCTAACCCTTACCCGAACCCGAACCCTAAACCTAACCCTAACCCGAACCCTAACCCTAACCCGAACCCTCACCCTAACCCTAACCCGAACCCAACCCTAACCCTAACCCGAACCCTAACCATAACCCGAACACTAACCCTAACCCGAACCCGAACCCGATACCTAACCCTAACCCTAACCCTAACCCGAACCCTAACCCTAACGCTAAGCCTAACCCGAACCCTAACCAAAACCCGAACCCTAACCCGAACCCGAACCCTAAACCTAACCCGAACCCTAACCCTAACGCTAAGCCTAACCCGAACCCTAACCAAAACCCGAACCCTAACCCGAACCCGAACCCTAACACTAACCCGAACCTGAACCTTAAACCTAACCAGAACCCTAACCCTAACACTAACCCGAAACCTAACCCTAAACCTAACCCGAACCCTAAACCTAACCAGAACCCTTACCCTAACCCTAACCCGAATCCTAACCCTAAACCTAACCCGAACCCTAACCCGAACCCTAACCCTAAACCTAACACTAAACCTAACCCGAACCCTAACCCTAATCCGAACACTAACCCTAACCCTAACCCTAACCCGTACCCGAACACTAACCCTAACCCGAACACTAACCCTAACCCTAACCCTAACTCGAACACTAACCCTAAACCGAATCCGAACCCTAACCCTAACCCGATACCTAACCCGAATCCAACCTTAAACCGAACCCTAACCCTAAACCGAACCCTGACCCTAACCCTAACCCGAAACCTAAACCTAAACTGAACCCTAATTCTAACCCTAACCCGAACCCTAACCCGAACCCTAACCCTAACCCTAACCAGAACCCTAACCCTAACCCTAACCCGAACCCTAACCCGAAAACTA
Source organism: Urocyon cinereoargenteus (assembly GCA_032313775.1). NCBI lineage: Eukaryota > Metazoa > Chordata > Mammalia > Carnivora > Canidae > Urocyon > Urocyon cinereoargenteus. Next base: position 251,054 of record JAVLSZ010000113.1, on the reverse strand, counting down.
ACCCTAACCCTAACCCTAACCCTAACCCACACCCGAACCCTAACCCGAACCCTAACCCGAACCCTAACCCTAACCCTAACCCGAACCCTAACCAGAACCCGAACATAAACCCTAACCCTAAACCGAACCCGAACACTAACACTAACCCGAAACGAAACCCTAAACTGAACCCTAACCCTAACCCGAACCCTAACGCGAACCCTAACCCTAACCCGAACCCGAACCCTAACCCTAACCCGAACCCGAACCCTAACCCTAACCCGAACCCTAACCCTAACCCTAACCCGAACCCTAACCCTAAACGTAACCCGAACCCTAACCCTAAACCGAACCCTAAACCGAACCCGAACCCGAACCCGAACCCTAACCCTAACCCGAACCCTAACCCTAACGCTAAACCTAAACCGAACCGTAACCCAAACCGGAACCCTAACCATAACCCAAACCCTAACACTAACGCGAACCCTAACCCGAACCCTAACCCTAACCCGAACCCTAACCCTAACCCTAACCTGACCCCTAACCCGAACACTAACACGAACCCTAACCCTAACCCTAACCCTAACTCTAACCCGAACCCTAACCCTAAACCTAACCCGAACCCTAACCCTAAACCTAAACCTAACCCTAACCCTAACCCGAAACCTAACCCGAACCCGAACCCTAACCCTAACCCTAACCCTAACCCCTAACCCTAACCCTAACCCTAACCGTAACCTTAACCCTAAAACCTAACCCTAACCCTAACCCTAACGCTAACCCTAACCCGAACCCGAACACTAACCCTAACCCTAACCCTAACCCGAACCCTAACCCTACCCCTAACCCGAACCCTAACCCTAACCCTAACTCTAAACCTAACCCTAACCCTAACCCGAACCCTAACCCTAATCCGAACCCTAACCCTAACCCTAACCCTAATCCTAAACCGACCCCTAACCCTAAACCTAACAATAACCCTAACCCTAACACTGACCCTAACCCGAACACTAACCCGAACCCTAAACCTAACACTAACCCTAACCTGAACCCTAACCCTAACCCTAACCCTAACCCTAACCCCTAACCCTAAACCGAACCCTAACCCGAACCCTAACCCTAACCTAACCCTAACCCTAAACCTAACCCTAAACCGAACCCTAACCCTAATCCTAAAACGAACCCGAACCCTAAACCGAACCCTAACCCTAACCCTAACTCGAACCCTAACCCTAACCCGAACCCGAAACCTAAACCTAACCCTAACCCGAACCCGAACCCGAACCCTAACCCGAACCCTAACCATAAACCTAACCCGAACCCTATCCCGAACCCTAACCCGAACCCTAACCCTAACCCTAACCCGAACCCTAACCCGAACCGTAACCCTAACCCTAACCCGAACCCTAACCTTAACCCGAATCCGAACCCTAACCCTAACCCGATACCTAACCCGAATCCAACCCTAACCCGAACCCTAACCCTAACCCGAACCCTGACCCTAAACCTAACCCAAAACCTAAACCTAACCCGAACCCTAACCCTAAACCTAACCCGAACCCTAACCCTAACCCTAACCCGAACCCTAACCCTAACCCGAACCCAAACCTTAACCCTAACCCGAACACTAACCCTAACCCTAACCCGAACCATAACCCTAACCCGAACCCTAACCCTAACCCTAACCCGAATCCTAACCCTAACCCTAACACTAACCCTAACCCGAACCCTAACCCTAACCCTAAACCGAACCCTAACCCTAACCCTAACCCTAACCCTAAACCGAACCCTAACCCTAACCCTAACCCGACCCCTAACCCTAACCCTAAACCTAAACCTAACCCTAACCTGAACCCTAAACCTAACCTAAACCTAACCCTAAACCTGACCAGAACCCTAACCCTAACCCGAACCCTAACCCTAAACCTAACGCTAACCCTAACCCCTAACCCTAACCCTAACCCTAACCGTAACCCTAAACATAAAACCTAACCCTAACACTAACCCTAACCCGAACCCGAACCCTAACCCTAACCCGAACCCTAACCCTAACCCTTACCCTAACCCTAACCCTAACCCTAACCCGAACCCTAACCCTAACCCGAATCCGAACCCTAACCCTAACCCGATACCTAAACCGAATCCAACCCTAACCCGAACCCTAACCCTAACGCGAACCCTGACCCTAACCCTAAACCGAAACCTAAACCTAAACCGAACCCTAATTCTAAACCTAACCCGAACCCTAACCCGAACCCTAACCCTAACCCTAACCCGAACCCTAACCCTAACCCGAACCCTAACCCTAACCCTTACCCTAACCCTAACCCTAACCCTAACCCGAACCCTAACCCTAACCCGAATCCGAACCCTAACCCTAACCCGATACCTAAACCGAATCCAACCCTAACCCGAACCCTAACCCTAACGCGAACCCTGACCCTAACCCTAAACCGAAACTTAAACCTAAACCGAACCCTAATTCTAAACCTAACCCGAACCCTAACCCGAACCCTAACCCTAACCCTAACCCGAACCCTAACCCTAACCCTAACCCGAACCCTAACCCGAGAACTAACCCTAACCCTAACCCTAACCCTAACCCACACCCGAACCCTAACCCGATCCCTAACCCGAACCCTAACCCTATCACTAACCCGAACCCTAACCCGAACCCGAACATAAACCCTAACCCTAAACCGAACCCGAACACTAACACTAACCCGAACCGAACCCCTAAACTGAACCCTAACCCTAACCCGAACCCTAACGCGAACCCTAACCCTAACCCGAACCCGAACCCTAACCCTAACCCGAACCCTAACCCTAACCCTAACCCGAACCCTAACCCTAACCGTAACCCGAACACTAACCCGAACCCGAACCCGAACCCCAATCCTAACCCGAACCCTAACCCTAACCCTAACCCGAACCCTAACCCGAACCCGAACCCTAATCCTAACTCTAACCCTAACCCGAACCCTAACTCTAACCCTTAACCCTAACCCGAACCCTAACCCGAACCCTAACCCTAACCCTAAACCTAACCCGAACCCTAACCCAAACCCTAACCGGAATCCTAACCCTAACCCTAACCCCAACCAGAACCCTAACCCGAACTCTAACCCGAACCCTAACCCTAACCCCTAACCCTAACCCTAACCCGAAACCTAACCCTAACCCGGACCCGAACCCTAAACCGAACCCGAACCCTAACCCTAACCCGTACCCTAACCCGAACCGTAACTCAAACCCTAACCCTAACCCGAACCCTAACCCGAACCCGAACATAAACCCTAACCCTCAACCAAACACGAACACTAACACTAACCCGAACCGTAACCCTAAACCGAATCCTAACCCTAACACGAACACTAACCCGAACCCTAACCCTTACCCAAACCCGAACCCTAAACCTAACCCTAACCCGAATCCTAAACCTAACCCGAACCCTAACCCTAACCCTAACCCGAACCCAACCCTAACCCTAACCCGAACCCTAACCCTAACCCGAACACTAAACCTAACCCGAACCCGAACCCGAACCCTAACCCTAACCCGAACCCTAACCCTAACGCTAAGCCTAACTCGAACCCTAACCAAAACCCGAACCCTAACCCAAACCCGAACCCTAACCCTAACCCGAACCCTAACCCTAACGCTAAGCCTAACCCGAACCCTAACCCTAACCCTAACCCGAATCCTAACCCTAAACCTAACCCGAAACCTAACCCGAACCCTAACCCTAACCCTAACCCTAAACCTAACCCGAACCCTAACCCTAATCCGAACACTAACCCTAACCCTAAACCTAACCCGTACCCGAACACAAACCCTAACCCGAACACTAACCCTAACCCTAACCCTAACTCGAACACTAACCCTAAACCGAATCCGAACCCTAACCCTAACCCGATACCTAACCCGAATCCAAACTTAACCCTAACCCTAACCCGATCCCTAACCCGAATCCAACCTTAACCCGAACCCTAACCCTAAACCGAACCCTGACCCTAACCCTAACCCGAAACCTAAACCTAAACCGAACCCTAATTCTAAACCTAACCCGAACCCTAACCCGAACCCTAACACTAACCCTAACCCGAACCCTAACCCGAAAACTAACCCTAACCCTAACCCTCACCCTAACCCACACCTGAACCCTAACCCGAACCCTAACCCGAACCCTAACCCTAACCCTAACCCGAACCCTAACCCGAACCCGAACATAAACCCTAACCCTAAACCGAACCCGAACACTAACACTAACCCGAACCGAAACCCTAAACTGAACCCTAACCCTAACCCGAACCCTAACGCGAACCCTAACCCTAACCCGAACCCGAACCCTAACCCTAACCCAAACCCGAACCCTAACCCTAACCCGAACCCTAACCATAACCCAAACCCTAACACTAACGCGAACCCTAACCCGAACCCTAACCCTAACCCGAACCCTAACCCTAACCCTAACCTGACCCCTAACCCGAACACTAACACGAACCCTAACCCTAACCGTAACCCTAAATCTAACCCGAACCCTAACCCTAACCCTAACCCGAACCCTAACCCTAACCCTAAACCTAACCCTAACCCTAACCCGAACCCTAACCCGAACCCGAACCCGAACCCTAACCCTAACCCTAACCCTAACCCCTAACCCTAACCCTAACCCTAACCGTAACCTTAACCCTAAAACCTAACCCTAACCCTAACCCTAACGCTAACCCTAACCCGAACCCGAACACTAACCCTAACCCTAACCCTAACCCGAAACCTAACCCTAACCCTAACCCTAACCCTAACCACTAACCCTAACCCGAACCCTAACCCTAACTCGAACCCTAACCCTAACCCGAACCCTAACCCTAACCCTAACCCTAATCCTAAACCGACCCCTAACCCTAAACCTAACAATAACCCTAACACTAACCCTAACCCTAACCCGAACACTAACCCGAACCCTAACCCTAACACTAACCCTAACCTGAACCCTAACCCTAACCCTAACCCTAACCCCTAACCCTAAACCGAACCCTAACCCTAACCCTAAAACGAACCCGAACCCTAACACGAACCCTAACCCTAACCCTAACCCGAACCCTAACCGTAACCATAACCCGAACCCTAAACCTAACCCTAACACGAACCCGAACCCGAACCCTAACCCGAACCCTAACCCTAACCCTTACCCTAACCCTAACCCTAACCCTAACCCGAACCCTAACCCTAACCCGAATCCGAACCCTAACCCTAACCCGATACCTAAACCGAATCCAACCCTAACCCGAACCCTAACCCTAACGCGAACCCTGACCCTAACCCTAAATTGAAACCTAAACCTAAACCGAACCCTAATTCTAAACCTAACCCGAACCCTAACCCGAACCCTAACCCTAACCCGAACCCGAAACCTAACCCTAACGCTAACCCGAACCCTAACCCGAAAACTAACCCTAACCCTAACCCTAACCCACACCCGAACCCTAACCCGAACCCTAACCCGAACCCTAACCCTATCCCTAACCCGAACCCTAACCCGAACCCGAACATAAACCCTAACCCTAAACCAAACCCGAACACTAACACTAACCCGAACCGAAACCCTAAACTGAACCCTAACCCTAACCCGAACCCTAACGCGAACCCTAACCCTAACCCGAACCCGAACCCTAACCCTAACCCGAACCCGAACCCTAACCATAACCCGAACCCTAACCCTAAACCTAACCCGAACCCTAACCCTAACCGTAACCCGAACACTAACCCGAACCCGAACCCGAACCCCAACCCTAACCCGAACACTAACCCTAACCCTAACCCGAACCCTAACCGAACCCGAACCCTAATCCTAACTCTAACCCTAACCCGAACCCTAACTCTAACCCTTAACCCTAACCCGAACCCTAACCCGAACCCTAACCCTAACCCTAAACCTAACCCGAACCCTAAACCAAACCCTAACCGGAACCCTAACCCTAACCCTAACCCCAACCAGAACCCTAACCCGAACTCTAACCCGAACCCTAACCCTAACCCCTAACCCTAACCCTAACCCGAAACCTAACCCTAACCCGGACCCGAACCCTAAACCGAACCCGAACCCTAACCCTAACCCGTACCCTAACCCGAACCGTAACTCAAACCCTAACCCTAACCCGAACCCTAACCCGAACCCGAACATAAAACCTAACCCTCAACCAAACACGAACACTAACACTAACCCGAACCGTAACCCTAAACCGAATCCTAACCCTAACCCGAACACTAACCCGAACCCTAACCCTTACCCGAACCCGAACCCTAAACCTAACCCTAACCCGAACCCTAAACCTAACCCGACCCCTAACCCTAACCCTAACCCGAACCCAACCCTAACCCTAACCCGAACCCTAACCCTAACCCGAACACTAAACCTAACCCGAACCCGAACCCGAACCCTAACCCTAACCCGAACCCTAACCCTAACGCTAAGCCTAACCCGAACCCTAACCAAAACCCGAACCCTAACCCAAACCCGAACCCTAACCCTAACCCGAACCCTAACCCTAACGCTAAGCCTAACCCGAACCCTAACCAAAACCCGAACCCGAAACCTAATCCTAACCCGAACCTGAACCCTAAACCTAACCAAACCCTAACCCGAACCCTAACCCGAACCCTAACCCTAAACCTAACCCGAACCCTAAACCTAACCAGAACCCTAACCCTAACCCTAACCCGAATCCTAACCCTAAACCTAACCCGAAACCTAACCCGAACCCTAACCCTAACCCTAACCCTAAACCTAACCCGAACCCTAACCCTAATCCGAACACTAACCCTAACCCTAACCCTAACCCGTACCCGAACACTAACCCTAACCCGAACACTAACCCTAACCCTAACCCTAACTCGAACACTAACCCTAAACCGAATCCGAACCCTAACCCTAACCCGATACCTAACCCGAATCCAACCTTAACCCTAACCCTAACCCGATCCCTAACCCGAATCCAACCTTAACCCGAACCCTAACCCTAAACCGAACCCTGAACCTCACCCTAACCCGAAACCTAAACCTAAACCGAACCCTAATTCTAAACCTAACCCAAACACTAACCCGAACCCTAACCCTAACCCTAACCCGAACCCTAACCCGAAAACTAACCCTAACCCTAACCCTAACCCTAACCCACACCCGAACCCTAACCCGAACCCTAACCCGAACCCTAACCCTAACCCTAACCCGAACCCTAACCCGAACCCGAACATAAACCCTAACCCTAAACCGAACCCGAACACTAACACTAACCCGAACCGAAACCCTAAACTGAACCCTAACCCTGACCCGAACCCTAACGCGAACCCTAACCCTAACCCGAACCCGAACCCTAACCCTAACCCGAACCCGAACCCTAACCCTAACCCGAACCCTAACCCTAACCCTAACCCGAACCCTAACCCTAACCGTAACCCGAACCCTAACCCTAACCTGAACCCTAAACCTAACCCGAACCCGAACCCGAACCCTAACCCTAACCCGAACCCTAACCCTAACGCTAAACCTAAACCGAACCCTAACCCAAACCGGAACCCTAACCATAACCCAAAACCTAACACTAACGCGAACCCTAACCCGAACCCTAACCCTAACCCGAACCCTAACCCTAACCCTAACCTGACCCCTAACCCGAACACTAACACGAACCCTAACCCTAACCCTAACCCTAACTCTAACCCGAACCCTAACCCTAACACTAACCCGAACCCTAACCCTAACCCTAAACCTAACCCTAACCCTAACCCGAACCCTAACCCGAACCCGAACCCGAACCCTAACCCTAACACTAACCCTAACCCCTAACCCTAACCCTAACCCTAACCGTAACCTTAACCCTAAAACCTAACCCTAACCCTAACCCTAACGCTAACCCTTACCCGAACCCGAACACTAACCCTAACCCTAACCCTAACCCGAACCCTAAACCTAACCCTAACCCTAACCCTAACCACTAACCCTAACCCGAACCCTAACCCTAACTCGAACCCTAACCCTAACCCGAACCCTAACCCTAACCCTAACCCTAATCCTAAACCGACCCCTAACCCTAAACCTAACAATAACCCTAACCCTAACCCTAACCCTAACCCGAACACTAACCCGAACCCTAACCCTAACACTAACCCTAACCTGAACCCTAACCCTAACCCTAACCCTAACCCCTAACCCTAAACCGAACCCTAACCCTAACCCTAAAACGAACCCGAACCCTAACACGAACCCTAACCCTAACCCTAACCCGAACCCTAACCGTAACCATAACCCGAACCCTAAACCTAACCCTAACCCGAACCCGAACCCGAACCCTAACCCGAACCCTAACCCTAACCCTTACCCTAACCCTAACCCTAACCCGAACCCTAACCCTAACCCGAATCCGAACCCTAACCCTAACCCGATACCTAAACCGAATCCAACCCTAACCCGAACCCTAACCCTAACGCGAACCCTGACCCTAACCCTAAATTGAAACCTAAACCTAAACCGAACCCTAATTCTAAACCTAACCCGAACCCTAACCCGAACCCTAACCCTAACCCGAACCCGAACCCTAACCCTAACCCTAACCCGAACCCTAACCCGAAAACTAACCCTAACCCTAAACCTAACCCACACCCGAACCCTAACCCGAACCCTAACCCGAACCCTAACCCTATCCCTAACCCGAACCCTAACCCGAACCCGAACATAAACCCTAACCCTAAACCAAACCCGAACACTAACACTAACCCGAACCGAAACCCTAAACTGAACCCTAACCCTAACCCGAACCCTAACGCGAACCCTAACCCTAACCCGAACCCTAACCCTAACCCGAACCCGAACCCTAACCCGAACCCTAACCCTAAACCTAACCCGAACCCTAACCCTAACCGTAACCCGAACACTAACCCGAACCCGAACCCGAACCCCAACCCGAACCCGAACCCTAACCCTAACCCTAACCCGAACCCTAACACGAACCCGAACCCTAATCCTAACCCTAACCCTAACCCGAACCCTAAACCTAACTCTAACCCTAACCCGAACCCTAACTCTAACCCTTAACCCTAACCCGAACCCGAACCCGAACCCTAACCCTAACCCTAAACCTAACCCGAACCCTAACCCAAACCCTAACCGGAACCCTAACCCTAACCCTAACCGCAACCAGAACCCTAACCCGAACTCTAACCCGAACCCTAACCCTAACCCCTAACCCTAACCCTAACCCGAAACCTAACCCTAACCCGGACCCGAACCCTAAACCGAACCCGAACCCTAACCCTAACCCGTACCCTAACCCGAACCGTAACTCAAACCCTAACCCTAACCCGAACCCTAACCCGAACCCGAACATAAACCCTAACCCTCAACCGAACACGAACACTAACACTAACCCGAACCGTAACCCTAAACCGAATCCTAACCCTAACCCGAACACTAACCCGAACCCTAACCCTTACCCGAACACGAACCCTAAACCTAACCCTAACCCGAACCCTAAACCTAACCCGAACCCTAACCCTAACCCTAACCCGAACCCAACCCTAACCCGAACCCTAACCCTAACCCGAACACTAACCCTAACCCGAACCCGAACCCGAACCCTAACCCTAACCCGAACCCTAACCCTAACGCTAAGCCTAACCCGAACCCTAACCAAAGCCCGAACCCTAACCCAAACCCGAACCCTAACCCTAACCCGAACCCTAACCCTAACGCTAAGCCTAACCCGAACCCTAACCAAAACCCGAAACCTAACCCGAACCCGAACCCTAACCCTAACCCGAACCTGAACCCTAAACCTAACCAAACCCTAACCCTAACCCTAACCCGAAACCTAACCTTAAACCTAACCCGAACCCTAAACCTAACCAGAACCCTAACCCTAACCCTAACCCGAATCCTAACCCTAAACCTAACCCGAACCCTAACCCGAACCCTAACCCTAACCCTAACCCTAAACCTAACACGAACCCTAACCCTAATCCGAACACTAACCCTAACCCTAACCCTAACCCGTACCCGAACACTAACCCTAACCCGAACACTAACCTAACCCTAACCCTAACTCGAACACTAACCCTAAACCGAATCCGAACCCTAACCCTAACCCGATACCTAACCCGAATCCAACCTTAACCCGAACCCTAACCCTAAACCGAACCCTGACCCTAACCCTAACCCGAAACCTAAACCTAAACCGAACCCTAATTCTAAACCTAACCCGAACCCTAACCCGAACCCTAACCCTAACCCTAACCCGAACCCTAACCCTAACCCTAACCCGAACCCTAACCCGAAAACTAACCCTAACCCTAACCCTAACCCTAACCCACACCCGAACCCTAACCCGAACCCTAACCCGAACCCTAACACTAACCCTAACCCGAACCCTAACCCGAACCCGAACATAAACCCTAACCCTAAACCGAACCCGAACACTAACACTAACCCGAACCGAAACCCTAAACTGAACCCTAACCCTAACCCGAACCCTAACGCGAACCCTAACCCTAACCCGAACCCGAACCCTAAACATAACCCGAACCCGAACCATAACCCTAACCCGAACCCTAACCCTAACCCTAACCCGAACCCTAACCCTAACCGTAACCCGAACCCTAACCCTAACCCGAACCCTAAACCTAACCCGAACCCGAACCCGAACCCTAACCCTAACCCGAACCCTAACCCTAACGCTAAACCTAAACCGAACCCTAACCCAAACCGGAACCCTAACCATAACCCAAACCTAACACTAACGCGAACCCTAACCCGAACCCTAACCCTAACCCGAACCCTAACCCTAACACTAACCTGACCCCTAACCCGAACACTAACACGAACCCTAACCCTAACCCTAACCCTAACTCTAACCCGAACCCTAACCCTAAACCTAACCCGAACCCTAACCCTAACCCTAAACCTAACCCTAACCCTAACCCGAACCCTAACCCGAACCCGAACCCGAACCCTAACCCTAAACCTAACCCTAACCCCTAACCCTAACCCTAACCCTAATCGTAACCTTAACCCTAAAACCTAACCCTAACCCTAACCCTAACGCTAACCCTAACCCGAACCCGAACACTAACCCTAACCCTAACCCTAACCCGAACCCTAACCCTAACTCTAACCCTAACCCTAACCCCTAACCCTAACCCGAACCCTAACCCTAACTCGAACCCTAACCCGAACCCTAACCCTAACCCTAAACCTAATCCAAAACCGACCCCTAACCCTAAACCTAACAATAACCCTAACCCTAACCCTAACCCTAAACCGAACACTAACCCGAACCCTAAACCTAACACTAACCCTAACCTGAACCCTAACCCTAACCCTAACCCTAACCCTAACCCCTAACCCTAAACCGAACCCTAACCCGAACCCTAACCCTAACCTAACCCTAACCCTAAACCTAACCCTAAACCGAACCCTAACCCTAACCCTAAAACGAACCCGAACCCTAACACGAACCCTAACCCTAACCCTAACCCGAACCCTAACCGTAACCATAACCCGAACCCTAAACCTAACCCTAACCCGAACCCGAACCCGAACCCTAACCCGAACCCTAACCCTAAACCTAACCCGAACCCTAACCCGAACCCTAACCCGAACCCTAACCCTAACCCGAACCCTAACCCGAACCGTAACCCTAACCCTAAACCGAACCCTAACCCTAACCCGAATCCGAACCCTAACCCTAACCCGATACCTAACCCGAATCCAACCCTAACCCGAACCCTAACCCTAACCTGAACCCTGACCCTAACCCTAACCCAAAACCTAAACCTAACCCGAACCCTAACCCTAAACCTAACCCGAACCCTAACCCTAACCCTAACCCAAACCCTAACCCTAACCCGAACACTAACCCTAACCCTTACCTGAACCATAACCCTAACCCGAACCCTAACCCTAACCCTAACTCGAATCCTAAACCTAACCCTAACACTAACCCTAACCCGAACCCTAACACTAACCCTAAACCGAACCCTAACCCTAACCCTAACCCTAACCCTAAACCGAACCCTAACCCTAACCCTAACCCGACCCCTAACCCTAACCCTAAACCTAAACCTAACCCTAACCTGCAACCCTAACCCTAAACTAAACCTAACCCTAAACCTGACCAGAACCCTAACCCTAACCCGACCCCTAACCCTAAACCTAACCCTAACCCTAACCCCTAAACCTAACCCTAACCCTAACCCTAACCGTAACCCTAAACCTAAAACCTAACCCTAACACTAACCCTAACCCGAACCCGAACCCTAACCCTAACCCAAACCCTAACCCTAACCCTTACCCTAACCCTAACCCTAACCCTAACCCGAACCCTAACCCTAACCCGAATCCGAAACCTAACCCTAACCCGATACCTAAACCGAATCCAACCCTAACCCGAACCCTAACCCTAAACCTAACCCTAACCCTAACCCCTAACCCTAACCCTAACCCTAACCGTAACCCTAAACCTAAAACCTAACCCTAACACTAACCCTAACCCTAACCCGAACCCTAAACCTAAACTGAACCCTAACCCTAACCCGTACCCTAACCCGAACCCTAACCCTAACTCTAACCCGAACCCTAACCCTAACCCTAACCCGAACCCTAACCCTAACCCTAACCCTTACCCTAAACATAAACCGAACCCTAACCCTAACCCTAACCCGAACCCTAACCCGAACACTAACCCGAACCCTAACCCTTACCCGAACACGAACCCTAAACCTAACCCTAACCCGAACCCTAAACCTAACCCGAACCCTAACCCTAACCCTAACCCGAACCCAACCCTAACCCGAACCCTAACCCTAACCCGAACACTAACCCTAACCCGAACCCGAACCCGAACCCTAACCCTAACCCGAACCCTAACCCTAACGCTAAGCCTAACCCGAACCCTAACCAAAGCCCGAACCCTAACCCAAACCCGAACCCTAACCCTAACCCGAACCCTAACCCTAACGCTAAGCCTAACCCGAACCCTAACCAAAACCCGAAACCTAACCCGAACCCGAACCCTAACCCTAACCCGAACCTGAACCCTAAACCTAACCAAACCCTAACCCTAACCCTAACCCGAAACCTAACCTTAAACCTAACCCGAACCCTAAACCTAACCAGAACCCTAACCCTAACCCTAACCCGAATCCTAACCCTAAACCTAACCCGAACCCTAACCCGAACCCTAACCCTAACCCTAACCCTAAACCTAACACGAACCCTAACCCTAATCCGAACACTAACCCTAACCCTAACCCTAACCCGTACCCGAACACTAACCCTAACCCGAACACTAACCCTAACCCTAACCCTAACTCGAACACTAACCCTAAACCGAATCCGAACCCTAACCCTAACCCGATACCTAACCCGAATCCAACCTTAACCCGAACCCTAACCCTAAACCGAACCCTGACCCTAACCCTAACCCGAAACCTAAACCTAAACCGAACCCTAATTCTAAACCTAACCCGAACCCTAACCCGAACCCTAACCCTAACCCTAACCCGAACCCTAACCCTAACCCTAACCCGAACCCTAACCCGAAAACTAACCCTAACCCTAACCCTAACCCTAACCCACACCCGAACCCTAACCCGAACCCTAACCCGAACCCTAACACTAACCCTAACCCGAACCCTAACCCGAACCCGAACATAAACCCTAACCCTAAACCGAACCCGAACACTAACACTAACCCGAACCGAAACCCTAAACTGAACCCTAACCCTAACCCGAACCCTAACGCGAACCCTAACCCTAACCCGAACCCGAACCCTAAACATAACCCGAACCCGAACCATAACCCTAACCCGAACCCTAACCCTAACCCTAACCCGAACCCTAACCCTAACCGTAACCCGAACCCTAACCCTAACCCGAACCCTAAACCTAACCCGAACCCGAACCCGAACCCTAACCCTAACCCGAACCCTAACCCTAACGCTAAACCTAAACCGAACCCTAACCCAAACCGGAACCCTAACCATAACCCAAACCTAACACTAACGCGAACCCTAACCCGAACCCTAACCCTAACCCGAACCCTAACCCTAACACTAACCTGACCCCTAACCCGAACACTAACACGAACCCTAACCCTAACCCTAACTCTAACCCGAACCCTAACCCTAAACCTAACCCGAACCCTAACCCTAACCCTAAACCTAACCCTAACCCTAACCCGAACCCTAACCCGAACCCGAACCCGAACCCTAACCCTAAACCTAACCCTAACCCCTAACCCTAACCCTAACCCTAATCGTAACCTTAACCCTAAAACCTAACCCTAAACCTAACCCTAACGCTAACCCTAACCCGAACCCGAACACTAAACCTAACCCTAACCCTAACCCGAACCCTAACCCTAACTCTAACCCTAACCCTAACCCCTAACCCTAACCCGAACCCTAACCCTAACTCGAACCCTAACCCGAACCCTAACCCTAACCCTAAACCTAATCCAAAACCGACCCCTAACCCTAAACCTAACAATAACCCTAACCCTAACCCTAACCCTAAACCGAACACTAACCCGAACCCTAAACCTAACACTAACCCTAACCTGAACCCTAACCCTAACCCTAACCCTAACCCTAACCCCTAACCCTAAACCGAACCCTAACCCGAACCCTAACCCTAACCTAACCCTAACCCTAAACCTAACCCTAAACCGAACCCTAACCCTAACCCTAAAACGAACCCGAACCCTAACACGAACCCTAACCCTAACCCTAACCCGAACCCTAACCGTAACCATAACCCGAACCCTAAACCTAACCCTAACCCGAACCCGAACCCGAACCCTAACCCGAACCCTAACCCTAAACCTAACCCGAACCCTAACCCGAACCCTAACCCGAACCCTAACCCTAACCCGAACCCTAACCCGAACCGTAACCCTAACCCTAAACCGAACCCTAACCCTAACCCGAATCCGAACCCTAACCCTAACCCGATACCTAACCCGAATCCAACCCTAACCCGAACCCTAACCCTAACCTGAACCCTGACCCTAACCCTAACCCAAAACCTAAACCTAACCCGAACCCTAACCCTAAACCTAACCCGAACCCTAACCCTAACCCTAACCCAAACCCTAACCCTAACCCGAACACTAACCCTAACCCTTACCTGAACCATAACCCTAACCCGAACCCTAACCCTAACCCTAACTCGAATCCTAAACCTAACCCTAACACTAACCCTAACCCGAACCCTAACACTAACCCTAAACCGAACCCTAACCCTAACCCTAACCCTAACCCTAAACCGAACCCTAACCCTAACCCTAACCCGACCCCTAACCCTAACCCTAAACCTAAACCTAACCCTAACCTGCAACCCTAACCCTAAACTAAACCTAACCCTAAACCTGACCAGAACCCTAACCCTAACCCGACCCCTAACCCTAAACCTAACCCTAACCCTAACCCCTAACCCTAACCCTAACCCTAACCCTAACCGTAACCCTAAACCTAAAACCTAACCCTAACACTAACCCTAACCCGAACCCGAACCCTAACCCTAACCCAAACCCTAACCCTAACCCTTACCCTAACCCTAACCCTAACCCGAACCCTAACCCTAACCCGAATCCGAAACCTAACCCTAACCCGATACCTAAACCGAATCCAACCCTAACCCGAACCCTAACCCTAAACCTAACCCTAACCCTAACCCCTAACCCTAACCCTAACCCTAACCGTAACCCTAAACCTAAAACCTAACCCTAACACTAACCCTAACCCTAACCCGAACCCTAAACCTAAACTGAACCCTAACCCTAACCCGTACCCTAACCCGAACCCTAACCCTAACTCTAACCCGAACCCTAACCCTAACCCTAACCCGAACCCTAACCCTAACCCTAACCCTTACCCTAAACCTAAACCGAACCCTAACCCTAACCCTAACCTGAACCCTAACACCTACCCCTAACCCGAAACCTAACCCAAACCCGAACCCTAACCCTAACCCGAACACGAACCCTAACCCTAAACCTAACCCGACCCCGAACCCTAACCCTAACCCTACCCAAACCCTAAACCTAACCCTAACCCTAACCCTAACCCGAACCCTAACACTAACCATAACTCTAACCCGAACCCTAACCCTAACCCGAAACCTAATCCTAACCCGAACCCTAACCCGAACCCTAACTCTAACCCTAAACCTAACCCTAACCCGAAACCTAACCCTAAACCGAACCCGAACCCTAACCCGAACCCTAACCCTAACCCTAAACCTAACCCTAACCCGAACCCTAAACCTAACCCTAACCTGAACCCTAACCCCTAACCCTAACCCAAACCCGAACTCTAACACGAACCCGAACCCTAACCCTAAACCGATACCGAACCCTAACCCTAACCCGAACTCGAACACGAACCCTAACCCTAACCCTAACCCTAACCCGAACCCTAACCCTAACCCTAACCCTAACCCTAACCCTAACCCGAACCCTAACCCTAACCCGAACCCTAACCCGAACCCTAACCCGAACTCTAAACCTAACCCTAACCCTAACCCGAACCCTAACCCTAACCCGAACCCTAACCCTAACCCTAACCCTAACCCTAACCCGAACCCTAACCCGAACCCTAACACTAACCCTAACCCGAACCCTAACCCAAACCCTAACCCTAACCCTACCCCGAACCCTAAACTTAACCCTAAACCGAACCCTAAACCGAACTTTAACCCTAACCCTAACCCTAAACCTAACCCTAACCCGAACCCTAACCCTAACCCGAACACGAACCCTAGCCCTAACCCTAAACCAAACCCGAACCCTAACCCGAACCCTAACCCTAACCCTAACCCGAACCCTAACACTAACCCTAACCCTAACCCTAACTCAAACTCTAACCCTAACCATAAGCCTAACCCTCACCCAAACCCGAACCCTAACCCTAACCCTAACACTAACCCTAACCCGAACCTGAACCCTCACCCTAACCCCTAACCCGAACCCTAACCCTAACCCGAACCCTAACCCTACCCGAAACCTAACCCTAACCCTAACCCTAACCCTAACCCGAAATTGAACCCTAACCCGAACACTAACCCTAACCCTAATCCGAACCCTAACCCTAACCCTAAACCGAACCCTAACCCTAACCCTAATCCGAACCCTAACCCTAACCCTAACCCTAACCCTAACCCGAAACCTAACCCTAACCCAAACCCTAACCCTAACCCCTAACCCTAACCCGAACCCTAACCGTAACCCGAACCCTAACCCTAACCCTAACCCGAACCCTAACCCTAAACATAACCCAAATCCTAACTCGAACCCTAACCCTAAACCTAATCCTAACCCTAACCCTAACACTAACCCTAACCCGAAACCGAACCCGAAACCTAACCCTACCCGAACCCTAAACCTAACCCTAACCCGAACCCTAACCCTAACCGTAACCCGAACCAGAACCAGAACCCTAAAACGAACCCTAACCCTATCCCTAACCCGAACCCTAACACAAACCCGAACCCTAAACCTAACCCTAACCCGTACCCTAAACCGAACCGTAACTCAAACTCTAACCCTAACCCGAACCCTAACCCGAACATAAACCCTAACCCTAAACCGAACCCGAACACTAACACTAACCCGAACCGTAACCCTAAACCGAACCCTAACACTAACCCTAACCCGAACCCTAACCCTAAACCTAACCGTAACCCGTACCCTAACCCGAACCGTAACTGTAACCCTAACCCTAACCCGAACCCTAACCCGAACCCTAACCCGAACGCTAACCCGAATCCTAACCCGAACCCTATCCCGAATCCTAACACTAACCCTAACCCCAAACCCTAACCCGAACCCTAACCCTAACCCTTACCCTAACCCTAACCCTAACCCTAACCCGAACCCTAACCCTAACCCGAATCCGAACCCTAACCCTAACCCGATACCTAAACCGAATCCAACCCTAACCCGAACCCTAACCGTAACGCGAACCCTGACCCTAACCCTAAACCGAAACCTAAACCTAAACCGAACCCTAATTCTAAACCTAACCCGAACCCTAACCCGAACCCTAACCCTAACCCGAACCCTAACCCTAACCCTAACCCGAACCCGAACCCGAACACTAACCCTAACCCGAACCCTAACCCTAACCCAAACCCTAACCCGAACCCTAACCCTAAACCAAATCCAACCCAAAACCTAACCCTAACCCTAACCCGAAGCCGAACCCGAAAACTAACCCTAACCCTCACTCTAACCCTAAACTGAACCCTAACCCTAACCCGAACCCGAACCCGAACCCTAACCCGAACCCTAACCCTAACCCGATCCCTAAACCTAACCCTAACCCTAACCCGAACCCTAACCCGAACCCGAACCCGAACCCGAACCGTAACCCGAACCCTAACCCTAACCCTAACCCGAACCCTAAACCGAACCCTAACACGAACCCTAACCCGAACCCTAACCCTAACCCTAACCCGAACCCTAACCCGAACCCTAACCCTAACCCTAACCCTAACCTGAACCCTAATCCGAACCCTAACCCGAATCCGAACCCTAACCCGAACCCTAACCCTAACCCGAAACCTAACCCGAAACCTAAACCGAACGCTAACCCGAACCCTAACCCGAACCCTATCCCGAAACCTAACCCGAACCCTAACCCTAACCCGAACCCTAACCCGAACCCTAACCCTAAACCTAACCCTAACCTGAACCCTAACCCAAACCCTAACACTAACCCCTAACCCTAACCCGAACCCTAAACCTAACCCGAACCCTAACCCTAACCCTAAACCAAACCCTAACCCGAACCCTAACCCTAACCCTAACGCGAACCCTAACCCGAAAACTAACCCTAACCCTAACCCTAACCCTAACCCACACCCGAACCCTAACCCGAACCCTAACCCGAACCCTAACCCTAACCCTAACCCGAACCCTAACCCGAACCCGAACATAAACCCTAACCCTAAACCGAACCCGAACACTAACACTAACCCGAACCGAAACCCTAAACTGAACCCTAACCCTAACCCGAACCCTAACGCGAACCCTAACCCTAACCCGAACCCGAACCCTAACCCTAACCCGAACCCGAACCATAACCCTAACCCGAACCCTAACCCTAACCCTAACCCGAACCCTAACCCTAACCGTAACCCGAACCCGAACCCTAACCCTAACCCTAAACCTAACCCGAACCCTAACCCAAACCCTAACCGGACCCTAAACCTAACCCTAACCCCAACCAGAACCCTAACCCGAACTCTAACCCGAACCCTAACCCTAACCCCTAACCCTAACCCTAACCCGAAACCTAACCCTAACCCGGACCCGAACCCTAAACCGAACCCGAACCCTAACCCTAACCCGTACCCTAACCCGAACCGTAACTCAAACCCTAACCCTAACCCAAACCCTAACCCGAACCCGAACATAAACCCTAACCCTCAACCGAACACGAACATTAACACTAACCCGAACCGTAACCCTAAACCGAATCCTAACCCTAACCCGAACACTAACCCGAACCCTAACCCTTACCCGAACCCGAACCCTAAACCTAACCCTAACCCGAACCCTAAACCTAACCCGAACCCTAACCCTAACCCTAACCCGAACCCAACGCTAACCCTAACCCGAACCCTAACCCTAACCCGAACACTAACCCTAACCCGAACCCGAACCCGAACCCTAACCCTAACCCGAACCCTAACCCTAACGCTAAGCCTAACCCGAACCCTAACCAAAACCCGAACCCTAACCCAAACCCGAACCCTAACCCTAACACGAACCCTAACCCTAACGCTAAGCCTAACCCGAACCCTAACCAAAACCCGAACCCTAACCCGAACCCGAACCCTAACCCTAACCCGAACCTGAACCCTAAACCTAACCAAACCCTAACCCTAACCCTAACCCGAACCCTAACCCTAAACCTAACCCGAACCCTAAACCTAACCAGAACCCTAACCCTAACCCTAACCCGAATCCTAACCCTAAACCTAACCCGAACCCTAACCCGAACCCTAACCCTAACCCTAACCCTAAACCTAACCCGAACCCTAACCCTAATCCGAACACTAACCCTAACCCTAACCCTAACCCGTACCCGAACACTAACCCTAACCCGAACACCAACCCTAACCCTAACCCTAACTCGAACACTAACCCTAAACCGAATCCGAACCCTAACCCTAACCCGATACCTAACCCGAATCCAACCTTAACCCTAACCCTAACCCGATCCCTAACCCGAATCCAACCTTAACCCGAACCCTAACCCTAAACCGAACCCTGACCCTAACCCTAACCCGAAACCTAAACCTAAACCGAACCCTAATTCTAAACCTAACCCGAACCCTAACCCGAACCCTAACCCTAACCCTAACCCGAACCCTAACCCGAAAACTAACCCTAACCCTAACCCTAACCCTAACCCACACCCGAACCCTAACCCGAACCCTAACCCGAACCCTAACCCGAACCCTAACCCGAACCCTAACCCGAACCCGAACATAAACCCTAACCCTAAACCGAACCCGAACACTAACACTAACCCGAACCGAAACCCTAAACTGAACCCTAAACCTAACCCGAACCCTAACGCGAACCCTAACCCTAACCCGAACCCGAACCCTAACCCTAACCCGAACCCGAACCCTAACCCTAACCCGAACCCTAACCCTAACCCTAACCCGAACCCTAACCCTAACCGTAACCCGAACCCTAACCCTAACCCGAACCCTAAACCTAACCCGAACCCGAACCCGAACCCTAACCCTAACCCGAACCCAAACCCTAACGCTAAACCTAAACCGAACCCTAACCCAAACCGGAACCCTAACCATAACCCAAACCCTAACACTAACGCGAACCCTAACCCGAACCCTAACCCTAACCCGAACCCTAATCCTAACCCTAACCTGACCCCTAACCCGAACACTAACACGAACCCTAACCCTAACCCTAACCCTAACTCTAACCCGAACCCTAACCCTAACCCGAACCCTAACCCTAACCCTAAACCTAACTCTAACCCTAACCCGAACCCTAACCCGAACCCGAACGAACCCTAACCCTAACCCTAACCCTAACCCCTAACCCTAACCCTAACCCTAACCGTAACCTTAACCCTAAAACCTAACCCTAACCCTAACCCTAACGCTAACCCTAACCCGAACCCGAACACTAACCCTAACTCTATCCCTAACCCGAACCCTAACCCTAACCCTAACCCTAATCCTAAACAGACCCCTAACCCTAAACCTAACAATAACCCTAACCCTAACCCTAACCCTAACCCGAACACTAACCCGAACCCTAACCCTAACACTAACCCTAACCTGAAACCTAACCCTAACCCTAACCCTAACCCTAACCCCTAACCCTAAACCGAACCCTAACCCGAACCCTAACCCTAACCTAACCCTAACCCTAAACCTAACCCTAAACCGAACCCTAATCCTAACCCTAAAATGAACCCGAACCCTAACACGAACCCTAACCCTAAACCTAACCCGAACCCTAACCGTAACCATAACCCGAACCCTAAACCTAACCCTAACCCGAACCCGAACCCGAACCCTAACCCGAACCCTAACCCTAACCCTTACCCTAACCCTAACCCTAATCCTAACCCGAACCCTAACCCTAACCCGAATCCGAACCCTAACCCTAACCCGATACCTAAACCGAATCCAACCCTAACCCGAACCCTAACCCTAACGCGAACCCTGACCCTAACCCTAAACCGAAACCTAAACCTAAACCGAACCCTAATTCTAAACCTAACCCGAACCCTAACCCGAACCCTAACCCTAACCCTAACCCGAACCCTCAACCTAACCCTAACCCGAACCCTAACCCGAAAACTAACCCTAACCCTAACCCTAACCCTAACCCACACCCGAACCCTAACCCGAACCCTAACCCGAACCCTAACCCTATCCCTAACCCGAACCCTAACCCGAACCCGAACATAAACCCTAACCCTAAACCAAACCCGAACACTAACACTAACCCGAACCGAAACCCTAAACTGAACCCTAACCCTAACCCGAACCCTAACGCGAACCCTAACCCGAACCCGAACCCTAACCCTAACCCGAACCCGAACCCTATCCCTAACCCGAACCCTAACCCGAACCCTAACCCTAACCGTAACCCGAACACTAACCCGAACCCGAACCCGAACCCCAACCCTAACCCGAACCCTAACCCTAACCCTAACCCGAACCCTAACCCGAACCCGAACCCTAATCCTAACCCTAACCCTAACCCGAACCCTAACCCTAACTCTAACCCTAACCCGAACCCTAACTCTAACCCTTAACCCTAACCCGAACCCGAACCCGAACCCTAAACCTAACCCTAAACCTAACCCGAACCCTAACCCAAACCCTAACCGGAACCCTAACCCTAAACCTAACCCCAACCAGAACCCTAACCCGAACTCTAACCCGAACCCTAACCCTAACCCCTAACCCTAACCCTAACCCGAAACCTAACCCTAACCCGGACCCAAACCCTAAACCGAACCCGAACCCTAACCCTAACCCGTACCCTAACCCGAACCGTAACTCAAACCCTAACCCTAACCCGAACCCTAACCCGAACCCGAACATAAACCCTAACCCTCAACCGAACACGAACACTAACACTAAACCGAACCGTAACCCTAAACCGAATCCTAACCCTAACCCGAACACTAACCCGAACCCTAACCCTTACCCGAACACGAACCCTAAACCTAACCCTAAACCGAACCCTAAACCTAACCCGAACCCTAACCCTAACCCTAACCCGAACCCAACCCTAACCCTAACCCGAACCCTAACCCTAACCCGAACACTAACCCTAACCCGAACCCGAACCCGAACCCTAACCCTAACCTGAACCCTAACCCTAACGCTAAGCCTAACCCGACCCTAACCAAAACCCGAACCCTAACCCAAACCCGAACCCTAACCCTAACCCGAACCCTAACCCTAACGCTAAGCCTAACCCGAACCCTAACCAAAACCCGAAACCTAACCCGAACCCGAACCCTAACCCTAACCCGAACCTGAACCCTAAACCTAACCAAACCCTAACCCTAACCCTAACACGAACCCTAACCTTAAACCTAACCCGAACCCAAAACCTAACCAGAACCCTAACCCTAACCCTAACCCGAATCCTAACCCTAAACCTAACCCGAACCATAACCCGAACCCTAACCCCTAACCCTAAACCGAACCCTAACCCGAACCCTAACCCTAACCTAACCCTAACCCTAAACCTAACCCTAAACCGAACCCTAATCCTAACCCTAAAACGAACCCGAACCCTAACACGAACCCTAACCCTAACCCTAACCCGAACCCTAACCGTAACCATAACCCGAACCCTAAACCTAACCCTAACCCGAACCCGAACCCGAACCCTAACCCGAACCCTAACCCTAACCCTTACCCTAACCCTAACCCTAATCCTAACCCGAACCCTAACCCTAACCCGAATCCGAACCCTAACCCTAACCCGATACCTAAACCGAATCCAACCCTAACCCGAACCCTAACCCTAACGCGAACCCTGACCCTAACCCTAAACCGAAACCTAAACCTAAACCGAACCCTAATTCTAAACCTAACCCGAACCCTAACCCGAACCCTAACCCTAACCCTAACCCGAACCCTCAACCTAACCCTAACCCGAACCCTAACCCGAAAACTAACCTTAACCCTAACCCTAACCCTAACCCACACCCGAACCCTAACCCGAACCCTAACCCGAACCCTAACCCTATCCCTAACCCGAACCCTAACCCGAACCTGAACATAAACCCTAACCCTAAACCAAACCCGAACACTAACACTAACCCGAACCGAAACCCTAAACTGAACCCTAACCCTAACCCGAACCCTAACGCGAACCCTAACCCGAACCCGAACCCTAACCCTAACCCGAACCCGAACCCTATCCCTAACCCGAACCCTAACCCGAACCCTAACCCTAACCGTAACCCGAACACTAACCCGAACCCGAACCCGAACCCCAACCCTAACCCGAACCCTAACCCTAACCCTAACCCGAACCCTAACCCGAACCCGAACCCTAATCCTAACCCTAACCCTAACCCGAACCCTAAACCTAACTCTAACCATAACCCGAACCCTAACTCTAACCCTTAACCCTAACCCGAACCCGAACCCGAACCCTAAACCTAACCCTAAACCTAACCCGAACCCTAACCCAAACCCTAACCGGAACCCTAACCCTAAACCTAACCCCAACCAGAACCCTAACCCGAACTCTAACCCGAACCCTAACACTAACCCCTAACCCTAACCCTAACCCGAAACCTAACCCTAACCCGGACCCAAACCCTAAACCGAACCCGAACCCTAACCCTAACCCGTACCCTAACCCGAACCGTAACTCAAACCCTAACCCTAACCCGAACCCTAACCCGAACCCGAACATAAACCCTAACCCTCAACCGAACACGAACACTAACACTAAACTGAACCGTAACCCTAAACCGAATCCTAACCCTAACCCGAACACTAACCCGAACCCTAACCCTTACCCGAACACGAACCCTAAACCTAACCCTAAACCGAACCCTAAACCTAACCCGAACCCTAACCCTAACCCTAACCCGAACCCAACCCTAAACCTAACCCGAACCCTAACCCTAACCCGAACACTAACCCTAACCCGAACCCGAACCCGAACCCTAACCCTAACCCGAACCCTAACCCTAAGGCTAAGCCTAACCCGAA
The DNA here is from genome assembly GCA_032313775.1 of Urocyon cinereoargenteus. Classification (NCBI taxonomy): domain Eukaryota; kingdom Metazoa; phylum Chordata; class Mammalia; order Carnivora; family Canidae; genus Urocyon; species Urocyon cinereoargenteus. The sequence goes on along the minus strand of JAVLSZ010000113.1, from coordinate 226,273 downwards.
CCCTAACCAAAACCCGAACCCTAACCCAAACCCGAACCCTAACCCTAACCCGAACCCTAACCCTAACGCTAAGCCTAACCCGAACCCTAACCAAAACCCGAAACCTAACCCGAACCCGAACCCTAACCCTAACCCGAACCTGAACCCTAAACCTAACCAAACCCTAACCCTAACCCTAACCCGAACCCTAACCTTAAACCTAAACCGAATCCTAAACCTAACCAGAACCCTAACCCTAACCCTAACCCGAATCCTAACCCTAAACCTAACCCGAACCCTAACCCGAACCCTAACCCTAACCCTAACCCTAACCCTAAACCTAACCCGAACCCTAACCCTAATCCGAACACTAACCCTAACCCTAACCCTAACCCGTACCCGAACACTAACCCTAACCCGAACACTAACCCTAACCCTAACCCTAACTCGAACACTAACCCTAAACCGAATCCGAACCCTAACCCTAACCCGATACCTAACCCGAATCCAACCTTAACCCGAACCCTAACCCTAAACCGAACCCTGACCCTAACCCTAACCCGAAACCTAAACCTAAACCGAACCCTAATTCTAAACCTAACCCGAACCCTAAACCGAACCCTAACCCTAACCCGAACCCTAACCCTAACCCTAACCCGAACCCTAACCCGAAAACTAACCCTAACCCTAACCCTAACCCTAACCCACACCCGAACCCTAACCCGAACCCTAACCCGAACCCTAACACTAACCCTAACCCGAACCCTAACCCGAACCCGAACATAAACCCTAAACCTAAACCGAACCCGAACACTAACACTAACCCGAACCGAAACCCTAAACTGAACCCTAACCCTAACCCGAACCCTAACGCGAACCCTAACCCTAACCCGAACCCGAACCCTAAACCTAACCCGAACCCGAACCATAACCCTAACCCGAACCCTAACCCTAACCCTAACCCGAACCCTAACCCTAACCGTAACCCGAACCCTAACCCTAACCCGAAACCTAAACCTAACCCGAACCCGAACCCGAACCCTAACCCTAACCCGAACCCTAACCCTAACGCTAAACCTAAACCGAACCCTAACCCAAACCGGAACCCTAACCATAACCCAAACCTAACACTAACGCGAACCCTATCCCGAACCCTAACCCTAACCCGAACCCTAACCCTAACCCTAACCTGACCCCTAACCCGAACACTAACACGAACCCTAACCCTAACCCTAACCCTAACTCTAACCCGAACCCTAACCCTAACCCTAACCCGAACCCTAACCCTAACCCTAAACCTAACCCTAACCCTAAACCGAACCCTAACCCGAACCCGAACCCGAACCCTAACCCTAAACCTAACCCTAACCCCTAACCCTAACCCTAACCCTAATCGTAACCTTAACCCTAAAACCTAACCCTAACCCTAACCCTAACGCTAACCCTAACCCGAACCCGAACACTAACCCTAACCCTAACCCTAACCCTAACCTGAACCCTAACCCTAACCCTAACCCTAACCCTAACCCCTAACCCTAACCCGAACCCTAACCCTAAGTCGAACCCTAACCCGAACCCTAACCCTAACCCTAAACCTAATCCAAAACCGACCCCTAACCCTAAACCTAACAATAACCCTAACCCTAACCCTAACCCTAAACCGAACACTAACCCGAACCCTAAACCTAACACTAACCCTAACCTGAACCCTAACCCTAACCCTAACCCTAACCCTAACCCCTAAACCTAAACCGAACCCTAACCCGAACCCTAACCCTAACCTAACCCTAACCCTAAACCTAACCCTAAACCGAACCCTAACCCTAACCCTAAAACGAACCCGAACCCTAACACGAACCCTAACCCTAACCCTAACCCGAACCCTAACCGTAACCATAACCCGAACCCTAAACCTAACCCTAACCCGAACCCGAACCCGAACCCTAACCCGAACCCTAACCCTAAACCTAACCCGAACCCTAACCCGAACCCTAACCCGAACCCTAACCCTAACCCTAACCCGAACCCTAACCCGAACCGTAACCCTAACCCTAAACCGAACCCGAACCCTAACCCTAACCCGTACCCTAACCCGAACCGTAACTCAAACCCTAACCCTAACCCGAACCCTAACCCGAACCCGAACATAAACCCTAACCCTCAACCGAACACGAACACTAACACTAAACCGAACCGTAACCCTAAACCGAATCCTAACCCTAACCCGAACACTAACCCGAACCCTAACCCTTACCCGAACACGAACCCTAAACCTAACCCTAAACCGAACCCTAAACCTAACCCGAACCCTAACCCTAACCCTAACCCGAACCCAACCCTAACCCTAACCCGAACCCTAACCCTAACCCGAACACTAACCCTAACCCGAACCCGAACCCGAACCCTAACCCTAACCCGAACCCTAACCCTAACGCTAAGCCTAACCCGACCCTAACCAAAACCCGAACCCTAACCCAAACCCGAACCCTAACCCTAACCCGAACCCTAACCCTAACGCTAAGCCTAACCCGAACCCTAACCAAAACCCGAAACCTAACCCGAACCCGAACCCTAACCCTAACCCGAACCTGAACCCTAAACCTAACCAAACCCTAACCCTAACCCTAACACGAACCCTAACCTTAAACCTAACCCGAACCCAAAACCTAACCAGAACCCTAACCCTAACCCTAACCCGAATCCTAACCCTAAACCTAACCCGAACCATAACCCGAACCCTAACCCCTAACCCTAAACCGAACCCTAACCCGAACCCTAACCCTAACCTAACCCTAACCCTAAACCTAACCCTAAACCGAACCCTAATCCTAACCCTAAAACGAACCCGAACCCTAACACGAACCCTAACCCTAACCCTAACCCGAACCCTAACCGTAACCATAACCCGAACCCTAAACCTAACCCTAACCCGAACCCGAACCCGAACCCTAACCCGAACCCTAACCCTAACCCTTACCCTAACCCTAACCCTAATCCTAACCCGAACCCTAACCCTAACCCGAATCCGAACCCTAACCCTAACCCGATACCTAAACCGAATCCAACCCTAACCCGAACCCTAACCCTAACGCGAACTCTGACCCTAACCCTAAACCGAAACCTAAACCTAAACCGAACCCTAATTCTAAACCTAACCCGAACCCTAACCCGAACCCTAACCCTAACCCTAACCCGAACCCTCAACCTAACCCTAACCCGAACCCTAACCCGAAAACTAACCTTAACCCTAACCCTAACCCTAACCCACACCCGAACCCTAACCCGAACCCTAACCCGAACCCTAACCCTATCCCTAACCCGAACCCTAACCCGAACCTGAACATAAACCCTAACCCTAAACCAAACCCGAACACTAACACTAACCCGAACCGAAACCCTAAACTGAACCCTAACCCTAACCCGAACCCTAACGCGAACCCTAACCCGAACCCGAACCCTAACCCTAACCCGAACCCGAACCCTATCCCTAACCCGAACCCTAACCCGAACCCTAACCCTAACCGTAACCCGAACACTAACCCGAACCCGAACCCGAACCCCAACCCTAACCCGAACCCTAACCCTAACCCTAACCCGAACCCTAACCCGAACCCTAATCCTAACCCTAACCCTAACCCGAACCCTAACCCTAACTCTAACCCTAACCCGAACCCTAACTCTAACCCTTAACCCTAACCCGAACCCGAACCCGAACCCTAAACCTAACCCTAAACCTAACCCGAACCCTAACCCAAACCCTAACCGGAACCCTAACCCTAAACCTAACCCCAACC
>JAVLSZ010000113.1:212500-217500 GCA_032313775.1 Urocyon cinereoargenteus | reverse complement strand
CCCTAACCCTAACCCTAACCCTAACCCGAAATCGAACCCTAACCCGAACACTAACCCTAACCCTAATCCGAACCCTAACCCTAACCCTAAACCGAACCCTAACCCTAACCCTAATCCGAACCCTAACCCTAACCCTAACCCTAACCCTAACCCGAAACCTAACCCTAACCCTAACCATAACCCTAACCCCTAACCCTAACCCGAACCCTAACCGTAACCCGAACCCTAACCCTAACCCTAACCCGAACCCTAACCCTAAACATAACCCAAACCCTAACTCGAACCCTAACCGTAAACCTAATCCTAACCCTAACCCTAACACTAACCCTAACCCGAAACCGAACACGAAACCTAACCCTACCCGAACCCTAAACCTAACCCTAACCCGAACCCTAACCCTAACCGTAACCCGAACCAGAACCAGAACCCTAAAACGAACCCTAACCCTATCCCTAACCCGAACCCTAACACAAACCCGAACCCTAAACCTAACCCTAACCCGTACCCTAAACCGAACCGTAACTCAAACTCTAACCCTAACCCGAACCCTAACCCGAACATAAACCCTAACCCTAAACCGAACCCGAACACTAACACTAACCCGAACCGTAACCCTAAACCGAACCCTAACCCTAACCCTAACCCGAACCCGAACCCGAACCCTAACCCTAACCCTAACCGTAACCCGTACCCTAACCCGAACCGTAACTGTAACCCTAACCCTAACCCGAACCCTAACCCGAACCCTAACCCGAACGCTAACCCGAATCCTAACCCGAACCCTATCCCGAATCCTAACCCTAACCCTAACCCCAAACCCTAACCCGAACCCTAACCCTAACCCTTACCCTAACCCTAAACCTAACCCTAACCCGAACCCTAACCCTAACCCGAATCCGAACCCTAACCCTAACCCGATACCTAAACCGAATCCAACCCTAACCCGAACCCTAACCGTAACGCGAACCCTGACCCTAACCCTAAACCGAAACCTAAACCTAAACCGAACCCTAATTCTAAACCTAACCCGAACCCTAACCCGAACCCTAACCCTAACCCTAACCCGAACCCTAACCCTAACCCGAACCCGAACCCGAACACTAACCCTAACCCGAACCCTAACCCTAACCCAAACCCTAACCTGAACCCTAACCCTAAACCGAATCCAACCCAAAACCTAACCCTAACCCTAACCCGAAGCCGAACCCGAAAACTAACCCTAACCCTCACTCTAACCCTAAACTGAACCCTAACCCTAACCCGAACCCGAACCCTAACCCGAACCCTAACCCTAACCCGATCCCTAAACCTAACCCTAACCCTAACCCGAACCCTAACCCGAACCCGAACCCGAACCCGAACCGTAACCCGAACCCTAACCCTAACCCTAACCCGAACCCTAAACCGAACCCTAACACGAACCCTAACCCGAACCCTAACCCTAACCCTAACCCGAACCCTAACCCGAACCCTAACCCTAACCCTAACCCTAACCTGAACCCTAATCCGAACCCTAACCCGAATCCGAACCCTAACCCGAACCCTAACCCTAACCCGAAACCTAACCCGAAACCTAAACCGAACGCTAACCCGAACCCTAACCCGAACCCTATCCCGAAACCTAACCCGAACCCTAACCCTAACCCGAACCCTAACCCGAACCCTAACCCTAAACCTAACCCTAACCTGAACCCTAACCCAAACCCTAACACTAACCCCTAACCCTAACCCGAACCCTAAACCTAACCCGAACCCTAACCCTAACCCTAAACCAAACCCTAACCCGAACCCTAACCCTAACCCTAACCTGAACGCTAACCCGAAAACTAACCCTAACCCTAACCCTAACCCTAACCCACACCCGAACCCTAACCCGAACCCTAACCCGAACCCTAACCCTAACCCTAACCCGAACCCTAACCCGAACCCGAACATAAACCCTAACCCTAAACCGAACCCGAACACTAACACTAACCCGAACCGAAACCCTAAACTGAACCCTAACCCTAACCCGAACCCTAACGCGAACCCTAACCCTAACCCTAACCCCTAACCCTAACCCTAACCCTAACCGTAACCCTAAACCTAAAACCTAACCCTAACACTAACCCTAACCCTAACCCGAACCCTAACCCTAAACTGAACCCTAACCCTAACCCGAACCGTAACCCGAACCCTAAACCTAAATCTAACCCGAACCCTAACACTAACCCTAACCCGAACCCTAACCCTAACCCTAACCCTTACCCTAAACCTAAACCGAACCCTAACCCTAACCCTAACCTGAACCCTAACACCTACCCCTAATCCGAAACCTAACCCAAACCCGAACCCTAACCCTAACCCGAACACGAACCCTAACCCTAACCCTAACCCGACCCCGAACCCTAACCCTAACCCTACCCAAACCCTAACCCTAACCCTAACCCTAACCCTAACCCGAACCCTAACACTAACCATAACTCTAACCCGAACCCTAACCCTAACCCGAAACCTAATTCTAACCCGAACCCTAACCCGAACCCTAACTCTAACCCTAAACCTAACCCTAACCCGAAACCTAATCCTAACCCGAACCCTAACCCGAACCCTAACTCTAACCCTAAACCTAACCCTAACCCGAAACCTAACCCTAAACCGAACCCGAACCCGAACCCGAACCCTAACCCTAACCCTAAACCTAACCCTAACCCGAACCCTAAACCTAACACTAACCTGAACCCTAACCCCTAACCCTAACCCAAACCCGAACTCTAACACGAACCCGAACCCTAACCCTAACCCGATACCGAACCCTAACCCTAACCCGAACTCGAACACGAACCCTAACCCTAACCCTAACCCTAAACCTAACCCGAACCCTAACCCTAACCCTAACTCTAACCCTAACCCTAACCCTAACCCGAACCCTAACCCTAACCCGAACCCTAACACGAACCCTAACCCGAACTCTAAACCTAACCCTAACCCTAACCCTAACCCGAACCCTAACCCTAACCCGAAACCTAACCCTAACCCTAACCCTAACCCTAACGCGAACCCTAACCCGAACCCTAACACTAACCATAACCCGAACCCTAACCCAAACCCTAACCCTAACCCTACCCTGAACCCTAAACTTAACCCTAAACCGAACCCTAAACCGAACTTTAACCCTAACCCTAACCCTAAACCTAACCCTAACCCGAACCCTAACCCTAACACGAACACGAACCCTAGCCCTAACCCTAAACCAAACCCGAACCCTAACCCGAACCCTAACCCTAACCCTAACCCGAACCCTAACACTAACCCTAACCCTAACCCTAACCCAAACTCTAACCCTAACCATAAGCCTAACCCTAACCCGAACCCGAACCCTAACCCTAACCCTAACACTAACCCTAACCCGAACCTGAACCCTCACCCTAACCCCTAACCCGAACCCTAACCCTAACCCGAACCCTAACCCTAACCCTAACCCTAACCCGAACCTTAACCCTAGCCCGAAACCTAACCCTAACCCTAACCCTAACCCTAACCCGAAATCGAACCCTAACCCGAACACTAACCCTAACCCTAATCCGAACCCTAACCCTAACCCTAAACCGAACCCTAACCCTAACCCTAATCCGAACCCTAACCCTAACCCTAACCCTAACCCTAACCCGAAACCTAACCCTAACCCTAACCCTAACCCTAACCCCTAACCCTAACCCGAACCCTAACCGTAACCCGAACCCTAACCCTAACCCTAACCCGAACCCTAACCCTAAACATAACCCAAACCCTAACTCGAACCCTAACCCTAAACCTAATCCTAACCCTAATCCTAACACTAACCCTAACCCGAAACCGAACCCGAAACCTAACCCTAACCCTAACCCTAACCCTAACCCTAAACCGAACCCTAAACCTAACCCTACCCGAACCCTAAACCTAACCCTAACCCGAACCCTAACCCTAACCATAACCCGAACCAGAACCAGAACCCTAAAACGAACCCTAACCCTATCCCTAACCCGAACCCTAACACAAACCCGAACCCTAAACCTAACCCTAACCCGTACCCTAAACCGAACCGTAACTCAAACTCTAACCCTAACCCGAACCCTAACCCGAACATAAACCCTAACCCTAAACCGAACCCGAACACTAACACTAACCCGAACCGTAACCCTAAACCGAACCCTAACCCTAACCCTAACCCGAACCCGAACCCTAACCCTAACCCTAACCGTAACCCGTACCCTAACCCGAACCGTAACTGTAACCCTAAACCTAACCCGAACCCTAACCCGAACCCTAACCCGAACGCTAACCCGATCCCTAACCCGAACCCTATCCCGAACCCTAACCCGAACCCTAACCCTAACCCAAACCCTAACCCGAACCCTAACCCTAACCCTAACCCTAACCCGAACCCTAACCCTAACCCTAATCCTAAACCTAAACCCTAACCCTAACCCAAACACTAACCCGAACCCTAACCCTAAACCGAATCCAACCCAAAACCTAACCCTAACCCTAACCCGAAGCCGAACCCAAAAACTAACCCTAACCCTCACTCTAACCCTAAACTGAACCCTAAACCTAACCCGAACCCGAACCCGAACCCTAACCCGAACCCTAACCCTAACCCGATCCCTAAACCTAACCCTAACCCTAACCCGAACCCTAACCCGAACCCGAACCCGAACCCGAACCGTAACCCGAACCCTAACCCTAACCCTAACCCGAACCCTAAACCGAACCCTAACACGAACCCTAACCCGAACCCTAACCCTAACCCTAACCCGAACCCTAACCCGAACCCTAACCCTAACCCTAACCTGAACCCTAATCCGAACCCTAACCCAAATCCGAACCCTAACCCGAACCCTAACCCTAACCCGAAACCTAACCCGAAACCTAAACCGAACGCTAACCCGAACCCTAACCCGAACCCTATCCCGAAACCTAACCCGAACCCTAACCCTAATCAGAACCCTAACCCGAACCCTAACCCTAAACCTAACCCT
>JAVLSZ010000113.1:195000-207500 GCA_032313775.1 Urocyon cinereoargenteus | reverse complement strand
CTAACCCGAACCCTAACCCTAACCCGAAACCTAACCCTAACCCTAACCCTAACCCGAAACCGAACCCTAACCCGAAACCTAACCCTAACCCTAATCCGAACCCTAACCCTAACCCTAACCCGAACCCTAACCCTAACCCTAACCCTAATCCGAAAACTAACCCTAACCCTAACCCTAACCCTAACCCGAACCCTAAACCTAACCCTAACCCTAACCCGAACCCTAAACCGAAACCGAACCCTAACCCTAACCCTAACCCTAACCCGAAACCTAACCCGAACCCTAACCCTAAACCTACCCCTAACCCGAACACTAACGCTAACCCTTAACCCTAACCCGAACCCTAACCCGAACCCTAACCCGAACCCGAACCCTAACTCTAACACTAACCCTAACCCGAACCCTAAACCGAACCCTAACCCTAACCCTAACCCTAACCAGAAACCTAACCCGAACTCTAAACCGAACCCTAACCCTAACCCCTAACCCTAACCCTAACCCGAAAACTAAACCTAACACGAACCCGAACCCTAACCCTAACCCGAACCCAAACTCTAACCCTAACCCTAACCCTAACCCGTACACTAACCCGAAACGTAACTCAAACCCTAAACCTAACCCGAACCCTATCCGGAACCCGAACCCAAACCCTATCCCTAAACCGAACCCGAACCCTAACACTAACCCGAATCGTAACCCTAACCCGAACCATAACCCAAACCCGAACCCTAACCCGAACCCGAACTCTAACCCTAACGCTAACCCTAACCCTAACCCGTACCCTAACCCGAACCCTAACTCAAACCCTAACCCTAACCGGAACCCTAGCCCGAACCCGAACCCAAACCCTAACCCTAAACCGAACCCGAACCCTAACACTAACCCGAACCGTAACCCTAACCCGAACCCTAACCCAAACCCGAACCCTAACGCGAACTCGAACCCTAACCCTAACCCGAACACGAATCCTAACCCTAACCCTAACCCGAACCCTAACCCTAACCCGAACCCTAACCCTAACCAAAACCCTAAACCTAACCGGAACACTAACCCTAACCCTAAACCTAACTCTAACCCTGACCCGAACCCTAACCCTAACCCGAACTCTAACCCTAACCCTAAACCTAACCCTAACCCCTAACCCTAACCCTAACCCTAACCGTAACCCTAACCCTAAAGCCTAACCCTAACACTAACCCTAACGCTAACCCTAAACCGAACCCTAACCCTAACCCTAAACCTAACCCTAACCCGAAACCTAACCCTAACCCTAACCCTAACCCTAACCCCTAACCCTAACCCGAACCCTAACCCTAACTCGAACCCTAACCCTAACCCTAACCCGAACCCTAACCCTAACCCTAACCATAACCCTAACCCGAAACCTAACCCTAACCCTAACCCTAACCCTAACACGAACCCTAACCCTAACACTAAACCGAACTCAAACCCTAACCAGAACCCTAACACTAACCCTAACCTTAACCCGCACCCTAACCCTAACCCTAACCCGAACCTAATCCGAACCCTAACCTGAAGCCTAACCCGAACCCGAACCCTAACCCTAACCCGAACCCTAACCTGAACCGTAACCAGAACACTAACCCTAACGCTAAACCTAACCCTAACCCGAACCCTAACCCTAACCCTAACGGGAAACCTAAACCCTAACCCTAACCCGAACCCGAACCCTAACCCGAACCCGAACCCTAACCCTAACCCGAAACCGAACCCTAAGCCTAATCCGAACCCGAACACGAAACCTATCCCTAACCCTAACCCGAAACCTAACCCTAACCCTAAACCTAACGCTAACCCGGACCTAACCCGAACCCGAACCCAAACCCTAACCCTAAACCGAAACCGAAACCGAAACATAACACTAACCCGAACCGTAACCCTAACCAGAACCCTTAACCCAAATTCGAACCCTAACCCGAACCCGAACCCTAACCCTAACCCGAACACGAATCCTAACCCTAACCCTAACCCGAACCCTAACCCTACCCCGAACCCTAACCCTAACCCTAACCCTAACCCTAACCGGAACACTAAACCTAACCCTAAACCTAACCCTAACCCTGACCCGAACCCTAAACCTAACCCGAACCCTAACCCTAACCCTAACCCTAACCCTAACCCTAACCCCTAACACTAACCCTAACCCTAACCGTAACCCTAACACTAAAACCTAACCCTAACCCTAACCCTAACGCTTAACCTAAACCGAAACCTAACACTAACCCTAACCATAAACCTAACCCTAACCCTAACCCGAACCCTAACCCGAACCCGAACCCTAACCCGAACCCAAACTCTAACCTTAACCCTAACCCTAACCCGTACACTAACCCGAAACGTAACTCAAACCCTAAACCTATCCCGAACCCTATCCCGAACCCGAACCCAAACCCTATCCCTAAACCCAACCCGAACCCTAACACTAACCCGAATCGTAACCCTAACCCGAACCCTAACCCAAACCCGAACCCTAACCCGAACCCGAACTCTAACCCTAACGCTAACCCTAACCCTAACCCGTACCCTAACCCGAACCCTAACTCAAACCCTAACCCTAAACGGAACCCTAGCCCGAACCCGAACCCAAACCCTAACCCTAAACCGAACCCGAACCCTAACACTAACCCGAACCGTAACCCTAACCCGAACCCTAACCCAAACCCGAACCCTAACGCGAACTCGAACCCTAACCCTAACCCGAACACGAATCCTAACCCTAACCCTAACCCGAACCCTAACCCTAACCCGAACCCTAACCCTAACCAAAACCCTAAACCTAACCGGAACACTAACCCTAACCCTAAACCTAACTCTAACCCTGACCCGAACCCTAACCCTAACCCGAACCCTAACCCTAACCCTAACCCTAACCCTAACCCTAACCCTAACCCCTAACCCTAACACTAACCCTAACCGTAACCCTAACCCTAAAACCTAACCCTAACCCTAACCCTAACGCTAACCCTAAACCGAACCCTAACCCTAACCCTAACCCTAAGCCTAACCCGAACCCTAACCCTAACCCTAACCCTAACCCCTAACCCTAACCCGAACCCTAACCCTAACTCGAACCCTAACCCTAACCCTAACCCGAACCCTAACCCTAACCCTAACCATAACCCTAACCCGAAACCTAACCCTAAACCTAACGCTAACCCTAACCCTAACCCTAACCCTAACCCTAACCCGAACCCTAACCCGAACCCTAACTCTAACCCTAACCCTAACACTAAACCTAACCCGAACCCTAACCCTAACCCTAACCCGAACCCGAACCCTAACCCTAACCCTAACCCCTAACCCTAACCCGAACCCTAACCCTAACCCGAACAATAACCCTAACCCTAACCCAAACCCTAACCCGAACCCTAACCCTAAAATTAATCCTAACCCTAACCCTAACCCTAACCCGAACCCGAACCCGAAAACTAACCCTAACCCTAACCCTAAACCTATCCCTAAACCGAACCCTAACCCTAACCCTAACCCGAACCCGAACCCTAACCCGAATCTTAACTCTAACCTTAACCCGAACCCTAACCCTAACCCTAACCCGAACCCTAACCCTAACCCAAACCCTAACCCGAAACCTAACCCTAACCCTAACCCTAACCCTAACCCTAACCCTAAACCGAACCCTAACCCTAACCCTAACCCTAACCCGAACCTTAACCCTAACCCTAACCCTAACCCTAACCCGAACTCTAACCCTAACCCTAACCCTAACCCTAGCCCTAACCCTAACCCGAACCCTAACCCTAACCCGAAACCGAACCCTAACCCTAACCCGAACCCGAACCCGATACCTAACCCGAACCCTAACCCTAACCCGAACCCTAACCCTAACCAGAACACTAACCCTAAACCTAACTCTAACCCTAACCCTAACCCGAACCCGAACCCTAACCCTAACCCGAACCCTAACCCGAACCCTAAACCTTACCCTAAACCTAACCCTACCCCGAACCCTAACCCTAACCCGAACCCTAACCCTAACCCTAACCCGAACCGTAACCCGAACGCTGAACCTAAACCTATCCCGAACCCTAAACCTAACCCTAACCCGAACCCTAACCCGAACCTTAACCCTAACCCTAACTCTAACCCTAATCCTAATCCGAACCCTAACACTAAACCTAACCCGAACCCTAGCCCTAACTCTACCCGAACCGGAACCCTAACCCGAACCCTAACCCTAACCCTAACCCGAACCCGAACCCTAACACTAAACCTAACCCTAACCCTAACCCTAACCCGAACCTTAACCCTAACCCTAACCCTAACCCTAACCCGAACTCTAACCCTAACCCTGACCCTAAACCTAACCCTAACCCGAACCCTAACCCTAACCCGAAACCTAACCCTAACCCTAACCCTAACCCGAAACCGAACCCTAACCCGAAACCTAACCCTAACCCTAATCCGAACCCTAACCCTAACCCTAACCCGAACCCTAACCCTAACCCTAACCCTAATCCGAAAACTAACCCTAACCCTAACCCTAACCCTAACCCGAACCCTAAACCTAACCCTAACCCTAACCCGAACCCTAAACCGAAACCGAACCCTAACCCTAACCCTAACCCTAACCCGAAACCTAACCCGAACCCTAACCCTAAACCTACCCCTAACCCGAACACTAACGCTAACCCTTAACCCTAACCCGAACCCTAACCCGAACCCTAACCCGAACCCGAACCCTAACTCTAACACTAACCCTAACCCGAACCCTAAACCGAACCCTAACCCTAACCCTAACCCTAACCAGAAACCTAACCCGAACTCTAAACCGAACCCTAACCCTAACCCCTAACCCTAACCCTAACCCGAAAACTAAACCTAACACGAACCCGAACCCTAACCCTAACCCGAACCCAAACTCTAACCCTAACCCTAACCCTAACCCGTACACTAACCCGAAACGTAACTCAAACCCTAAACCTAACCCGAACCCTATCCGGAACCCGAACCCAAACCCTATCCCTAAACCGAACCCGAACCCTAACACTAACCCGAATCGTAACCCTAACCCGAACCATAACCCAAACCCGAACCCTAACCCGAACCCGAACTCTAACCCTAACGCTAACCCTAACCCTAACCCGTACCCTAACCCGAACCCTAACTCAAACCCTAACCCTAACCGGAACCCTAGCCCGAACCCGAACCCAAACCCTAACCCTAAACCGAACCCGAACCCTAACACTAACCCGAACCGTAACCCTAACCCGAACCCTAACCCAAACCCGAACCCTAACGCGAACTCGAACCCTAACCCTAACCCGAACACGAATCCTAACCCTAACCCTAACCCGAACCCTAACCCTAACCCGAACCCTAACCCTAACCAAAACCCTAAACCTAACCGGAACACTAACCCTAACCCTAAACCTAACTCTAACCCTGACCCGAACCCTAACCCTAACCCGAACTCTAACCCTAACCCTAAACCTAACCCTAACCCCTAACCCTAACCCTAACCCTAACCGTAACCCTAACCCTAAAGCCTAACCCTAACACTAACCCTAACGCTAACCCTAAACCGAACCCTAACCCTAACCCTAAACCTAACCCTAACCCGAAACCTAACCCTAACCCTAACCCTAACCCTAACCCCTAACCCTAACCCGAACCCTAACCCTAACTCGAACCCTAACCCTAACCCTAACCCGAACCCTAACCCTAACCCTAACCATAACCCTAACCCGAAACCTAACCCTAACCCTAACCCTAACCCTAACACGAACCCTAACCCTAACACTAAACCGAACTCAAACCCTAACCAGAACCCTAACACTAACCCTAACCTTAACCCGCACCCTAACCCTAACCCTAACCCGAACCTAATCCGAACCCTAACCTGAAGCCTAACCCGAACCCGAACCCTAACCCTAACCCGAACCCTAACCTGAACCGTAACCAGAACACTAACCCTAACGCTAAACCTAACCCTAACCCGAACCCTAACCCTAACCCTAACGGGAAACCTAAACCCTAACCCTAACCCGAACCCGAACCCTAACCCGAACCCGAACCCTAACCCTAACCCGAAACCGAACCCTAAGCCTAATCCGAACCCGAACACGAAACCTATCCCTAACCCTAACCCGAAACCTAACCCTAACCCTAAACCTAACGCTAACCCGGACCTAACCCGAACCCGAACCCAAACCCTAACCCTAAACCGAAACCGAAACCGAAACATAACACTAACCCGAACCGTAACCCTAACCAGAACCCTTAACCCAAATTCGAACCCTAACCCGAACCCGAACCCTAACCCTAACCCGAACACGAATCCTAACCCTAACCCTAACCCGAACCCTAACCCTACCCCGAACCCTAACCCTAACCCTAACCCTAACCCTAACCGGAACACTAAACCTAACCCTAAACCTAACCCTAACCCTGACCCGAACCCTAAACCTAACCCGAACCCTAACCCT
This sequence comes from Urocyon cinereoargenteus, assembly GCA_032313775.1. Lineage (NCBI taxonomy): Eukaryota > Metazoa > Chordata > Mammalia > Carnivora > Canidae > Urocyon > Urocyon cinereoargenteus. The sequence continues at coordinate 201,033 of JAVLSZ010000113.1, read as the reverse complement.
AACCCTAACCCTAACCCTAACCCTAACCCCTAACACTAACCCTAACCCTAACCGTAACCCTAACACTAAAACCTAACCCTAACCCTAACCCTAACGCTTAACCTAAACCGAAACCTAACACTAACCCTAACCATAAACCTAACCCTAACCCTAACCCGAACCCTAACCCGAACCCGAACCCTAACCCGAACCCAAACTCTAACCTTAACCCTAACCCTAACCCGTACACTAACCCGAAACGTAACTCAAACCCTAAACCTATCCCGAACCCTATCCCGAACCCGAACCCAAACCCTATCCCTAAACCCAACCCGAACCCTAACACTAACCCGAATCGTAACCCTAACCCGAACCCTAACCCAAACCCGAACCCTAACCCGAACCCGAACTCTAACCCTAACGCTAACCCTAACCCTAACCCGTACCCTAACCCGAACCCTAACTCAAACCCTAACCCTAAACGGAACCCTAGCCCGAACCCGAACCCAAACCCTAACCCTAAACCGAACCCGAACCCTAACACTAACCCGAACCGTAACCCTAACCCGAACCCTAACCCAAACCCGAACCCTAACGCGAACTCGAACCCTAACCCTAACCCGAACACGAATCCTAACCCTAACCCTAACCCGAACCCTAACCCTAACCCGAACCCTAACCCTAACCAAAACCCTAAACCTAACCGGAACACTAACCCTAACCCTAAACCTAACTCTAACCCTGACCCGAACCCTAACCCTAACCCGAACCCTAACCCTAACCCTAACCCTAACCCTAACCCTAACCCTAACCCCTAACCCTAACACTAACCCTAACCGTAACCCTAACCCTAAAACCTAACCCTAACCCTAACCCTAACGCTAACCCTAAACCGAACCCTAACCCTAACCCTAACCCTAAGCCTAACCCGAACCCTAACCCTAACCCTAACCCTAACCCCTAACCCTAACCCGAACCCTAACCCTAACTCGAACCCTAACCCTAACCCTAACCCGAACCCTAACCCTAACCCTAACCATAACCCTAACCCGAAACCTAACCCTAAACCTAACGCTAACCCTAACCCTAACCCTAACCCTAACCCTAACCCGAACCCTAACCCGAACCCTAACTCTAACCCTAACCCTAACACTAAACCTAACCCGAACCCTAACCCTAACCCTAACCCGAACCCGAACCCTAACCCTAACCCTAACCCCTAACCCTAACCCGAACCCTAACCCTAACCCGAACAATAACCCTAACCCTAACCCAAACCCTAACCCGAACCCTAACCCTAAAATTAATCCTAACCCTAACCCTAACCCTAACCCGAACCCGAACCCGAAAACTAACCCTAACCCTAACCCTAAACCTATCCCTAAACCGAACCCTAACCCTAACCCTAACCCGAACCCGAACCCTAACCCGAATCTTAACCCTAACCTTAACCCGAACCCTAACCCTAACCCTAACCCGAACCCTAACCCTAACCCAAACCCTAACCCGAAACCTAACCCTAACCCTAACCCTAACCCTAACCCTAACCCTAAACCGAACCCTAACCCTAACCCTAACCCTAACCCGAACCTTAACCCTAACCCTAACCCTAACCCTAACCCGAACTCTAACCCTAACCCTAACCCTAACCCTAGCCCTAACCCTAACCCGAACCCTAACCCTAACCCGAAACCGAACCCTAACCCTAACCCGAACCCGAACCCGATACCTAACCCGAACCCTAACCCTAAACCTAATCCGAACCCTAACACTAACCCTAACCCGAACCCTAACCCTAACCCTAACCCTAATCCGAAAACTAACCCTAACCCTAATCCTAACCCTAACCCGAACCCTAAACCTAACCCTAACCCTAACCCGAACCCTAACCCGAAACCGAACCCTAACCCTAACCCTAACCCTAACCCGAACCCTAACCCGAACCCTAACCCTTACCCTACCCCTAACCCGAACACTAACGCTAACCCTTAACCCTAACCCGAACCCTAACCCGAACCCTATCCCGAACCCGAACCCTAACTCTAACCCTAACCCTAACCCTAACCCAAACCCTAAACCGAACCCTAACCCTAAACCTAACCCTAACCCGAAACCTAACCCGAACTCTAAACCGAACCCTAACCCTAACCCCTAACCCTAACCCTAACCCGAAACCTAAACCTAACACGAACCCGAACCCTAACCCTAACCCGAACCCTAACCCTAACCCTAACCCTAACCCGAATCCTAACCCGAACCCGAACCCTAACCCGAACCCAAACTCTAACCCTAACCCTAACCCTAATCCGTACACTAACCCGAATCCTAACTCAAACCATAACCCTAACCCGAACCCTATCCCGAACCCGAACCCAAACCCTAACCCTAAACCGAAACCGAACCCTAACACTAACCCGAATCGTAACCCTAACCCGAACCCTAACCCAAACCCGAACCCTAACCCGAACCCGAACTCTAACCCTAACGCTAACCCTAACCCTAACCCGTACCCTAACCCGAACCCTAACTCAAACCCTAACCCTAACCGGAACCCTAGCCCGAACCCGAACCCAAACCCTAACCCTAAACCGAACCCGAACCCTAACACTAACCCGAACCGTAACCCTAACCCGAACCCTAACCCAAACCCGAACCCTAACGCGAACCCGAACCCTAACCCTAACCCGAACACGAATTCTAACCCTAACCCTAACCCGAACCCTAACCCTAACCCCAACCCTAACCCTAACCAAAACCCTAAACCTAACCGGAACACTAACCCTAACCCTAAACCTAACTCTAACCCTGACCCGAACCCTAACCCTAACCCGAAACCTAACCCTAACCCTAACCCTAACACGAACCCTAACCCTAACACTAAACCGAACCCAAACCCTAACCAGAACCCTAACACTAACCCTAACCCGCACCCTAACCCTAACCCTAACCCGAACCCTAATCCGAACCCTAAACTGAACCCTAACCCGAACCCGAACCCTAACCCTAACCCGAACCCTAACCTGAACCCTAACAAGAACACTAACCCTAACGCTAAACCTAACCCTAACCCGAACCCTAACACTAACCCTAACGGGAAACCTAACCCTAACCCTAACCCGAACCCGAACCCTAACCCGAACCCGAACCCTAACCCTAACCCGAAACCGAACCCTAACCCTAATCCGAACCCGAACACGAACCCTAACCCTAACCCTAACCCGAAACCTAACCCTAACCCTAAACCTAACGCTAACCCGGACCTAACCCGAACCCAAACCCAAACCCTAACCCTAAACCGAAACCGAAACCTAACACTAACCCGAACCATAACCCTAACCCGAACCCTTAACCCAAATTCGAACCCTAACCCGAACCCGAACCCTAACCCTAACCCGAACACGAATCCTAACCCTAACCCTAAACCGAACCCTAAACCTAACCCGAACCCTAACCCTAACCAAAACCCTAAACCTAACCGGAACACTAACCCTAGCCCTAAACCTAACTCTAACCCTGACCCGAACCCTAACCCTAACCCGAACCCTAACCCTAACCCTAACCCTAACCCTAACCCTAACCCTAACCCCTAACCCTAACCCTAACCCTAACCGTAACCCTAACCCTAAAACCTAACCCTAACCCTAACCCTAACGCTAACCCTAAACCGAACCCTAACCCTAACCCTAACCCTAACCCTAACCCGAACCCTAACCCTAACCCTAACCCCTAACCCTAACCCGAACCCTAACCCTAACTCGAACCCTAACCCTAACCCTAACCCGAACCCTAACCCTAACCCTAACCATAACCCTAACCCGAAACCTAACCCTAAACCTAACGCTAACCCTAACCCTAATCCTAACCCTAACCCGAACCCTAAACCGAACCCTAACTCTAACCCTAACCCTAACCCTAAACCTAACCCGAACCCTAACCGTAACCCTAACCCGAACCCGAACCCTAACCCTAACCCTAACCCCTAACCCTAACCCGAACCCTAACCCTAACCCGAACAATAACCCTAACTCTAACCCAAACCCTAACCCGAACCCTAACCCTAAAATTAATCCTAACCCTAACCCTAACCCTAACCCGAACCCGAACCCGAAAACTAACCCTAACCCTAACCCTAAACCTAACCCTAAACCGAACCCTAACCCTAACCCAAAACCGAACCCGAACCCTAACCCGAACCTTAACCCTAACCTTAACCCGAACCCTAACCCTAACCCTAACCCGAACCCTAACCCTAACCCAAACCCTAACCCGAACCCTAACCCTAAACCTAAGCCTATCCGAAACCCTAACCCTAACCCTAACCCGAACCCGAACCCGAAACCTAACCCTAACCCTAACCCTAACCCTAACCCTAACGCTAAACCGAACCCTAACCCTAACCCTAACCCGAACCCGAACCCTAACCCGAACCCTAACCCTAACCCTAACCCGATCCCTAAACCTAAACCTAACCCTAACCCGAACCCTAACCCGAAACCGAACGAGAACCCTAACCCGAACCCTACCCTAACCCTAACCCGAACCCTAACCCGAACCCTAACCCGAACCCTAACCCTAACACTAACCCGAACCCTAACCCAAACCCTAACCCTAACCCTAACCTGAACCCTAACCCGAACCCTAAACCGAACCCTAAACTTAACCCTAACCCGAATCCTAACCCTAACCCTAACCCTAACCCGAACCCTAACCCTAACCCTATCCCTAAACCTAACTCTAACCCTAACCCGAACCCTAACCCCTACCCTAACCTGAACCTTAACCCCTAACACTAACCCGAACCCGAACCCTAACCCGAACCCGAACCCTAAACCGAACCCGAAACCTAACCCTAACCCGAACCCGAACCCGAACCCTAACCCTAACCCTAACACGAACCCTAACCCTAACCCTAATCCTAAACCTAAACCCTAACCCTAACCCGATCCCTAACCCTAACCCGAACCCTAACCCTAACCCAAACCCTAACCCTAACCCGAAACCTAACCCTAACCCTAACCCTAACCCTAACCCGAAATCGAACCCTAACCCTAACCCGAACTCGAACACGAACCCTAACCCTAACCCTAACCCTAACCCTAACCCGAACCCTAACCCTAACCCTAACTCTAACCCTAACCCTAACCCTAACCCGAACCCTAACCCTAACCCGAACCCTAACCTGAACCCTAACCCGAACTCTAAACCTAACCCTAACCCTAACCCTAACCCGAACCCTAACCCTAACCCAAACTCTAACCCTAACCATAAGCCTAACCCTAACCGGAACCCGAACCCTAACCCTAACCCTAACACTAACCCTAACCCGAACCTGAACCCTCAACCTAACCCCTAACCCGAACCCTAACCCTAACACGAACCCTAACCCTAACCCGAAACCTAACCCTAACCCTAACCCTAACCCTAACCCGAAATCGAACCCTAACCCGAACACTAACCCTAACCCTAATCCGAACCCTAACCCTAACCCTAACCCGAACCCTAACCCTAACCGTAACCGTAACCCGAACCAGAACCAGAACCCTAAAACGAACCCTAACCCTATCCCTAACCCGAACCCTAACACAAACCCGAACCCTAAACCTAACCCTAACCCATACCCTAACCCGAACCGTAACTGTAACCCTAACCCTAACCCGAACCCTAACCCGACCCTAACCCGAACGCTAACCCGAACCCAAACCCGAACCCTATCCCGAACCCTAACCCGAACCCTAACCCTAACCCAAACCCTAACCCGAACCCTAACCCTAACCCTAACCCTAACCCGAACCCTAACCCTAACCCTAATCCTAAACCTAAACCCTAACCCTAACCCGATCCCTAACCCTAACCCGAACCCTAACCCTAACCCAAAACCTAACCCGAACCCTAACCCTAAACCGAATCCAACACAAAACCTAACCCTAACCCTAACCCGAAGCCGAACCCGAAAACTAACCCTAACCCTCACTCTAACCCTAAACTGAACCCTAACCCTATCCCGAACCCGAACCCGAACCCTAACCCGAACCCTAACCCTAACCCGATCCCTAA
>JAVLSZ010000113.1:180000-190000 GCA_032313775.1 Urocyon cinereoargenteus | reverse complement strand
GAACCCTAACCCTAACCAGAACACTAACCCTAACCCTAACTCTAACCCTAACCCTAACCCGAACCCGAACCCTAACCCTAACCCGAACCCTAACCCGAACCCTAAACCTTACCCTAAACCTAACCCTACCCCGAAGCCTAACCCTAACCCGAACCCTAACCCTAACCCGAACCGTAACCCGAACGCTGACCCTAAACCTACCCCGAACCCTAAACCTAACCCTAACCCTAACCCGAACCCTAACCCTAACCCTAACCCTAATCCGAAAACTAACCCTAACCCTAACCCTAACCCTAACCCGAACCCTAAACCTAACCCTAACCCTAACCCTAAACCGAAACCGAACCCTAACCCTAACCCTAACCCTAACCCGAACCGTAACCCGAACCCTAACCCTAAACCTACCCCTAACCCGAACACTAACGCTAACCCTTAACCCTAACCCGAACCCTAACCCGAACCCTAACCCGAACCCGAACACTAACTCTAACCCTAACCCTAACCCGAACCCTAAACCGAACCCTAACCCTAACCCTAACCCTAACCAGAAACCTAACCCGAACTCTAAACCGAACACTAACCCTAACCCCTACCCCTAACCCTAACCCGAAACCTAAACCTAACACGAACCCGAACCCTAACCCTAACCCGAACCCTAACCCTAACCCTAACGATAACCCGAATCCTAACCCGAACCCGAACCCTAACCCGAACCCAAACTCTAACCCTAACCCTAACCCTAACCCGTACACTAACCCGAATCCTAACTCAAACCCTAACCCTAACCCGAACCCTATCCCGAACCCGAACCCAAACCCTAACCCTAAACCGAACACGAACCCTAACACTAACCCGAATCGTAACCCTAACCCGAACCCTAACCCAAACCCGAACCCTAACCCGAACCCGAACTCTAACCCTAACGCTAACCCTAACCCTAACCCGTACCCTAACCCGAACCCTAACTCAAACCCTAACCCTAACCGGAACCCTAGCCCGAACCCGAACCCGAACCAAAACCCTAACCCTAAACCGAACCCGAACCCTAACACTAACGCGAACCGTAACCCTAACCCGAACGCTAACCCAAACCCGAACCCTAACGCGAACCCGAACCCTAACCCTAACCCGAACACGAATTCTAACCCTAAACCTAACCCGAACCCTAACCCTAACCCGAACCCTAACCCTAACCAAAACCCTAAACCTAACCGGAACACTAACCCTAACCCTAAACCTAACTTTAACCCTGACCCGAACCCTAACCCTAACCCGAACCCTAACCCTAACACGAATCTTAACCCTAACACGAACCCTAACCCTAACACTAAACCGAACTCAAACCCTAACCAGAACCCTAACACTAACCCTAACCCTAACCCGCACCCTAACCCTAACCCTAACCCGAACCCTAATCCGAACCCTAACCTGAACCCTAACCCGAACCCGAACCCTAACACTAAACCGAACCCTAACCTGAACCCTAACCAGAACACTAACCCTAACGCTAAACCTAACCCTAACCCGAACCCTAACCCTAACCCTAACGGGAAACCTAACACCTAACCCTAACCCGAACCCGAACCCTAACCCGAACCCGAACCCTAACCCTAACCCGAAACCGAACCCTAACCCTAATCCGAACCCGAACACGAACCCTAACCCTAAACCTAACCCGAAACCTAACCCTAAACCTAAACCTAACGCTAACCCGGACCTAACCCGAACCCGAACCCAAACCCTAACCCTAAACCGAAACGGAAACATAACACTAACCCGAACCGTAACCCTAACCAGAACCCTTAACCCAAATTCGAACCCTAACCCGAACCCGAACCCTAACCCTAACCCGAACACGAATCCTAACCCTAACCCTAACCCGAACCCTAACCCTACCCCGAACCCTAACCCTAACCCTAACCCTAACCCTAACCCTAACCGGAACACTAAACCTAACCCTAAAACTAACCCTAACCCTGAACCGAACCCTAAACCTAACCCGAACCCTAACCCTAACCCTAACCCTAACCCTAACCCCTAACAATAACCCTAACCCTAACCGTAACCCTAACACTAAAACCTAACCCTAACCCTAACACTAACGCTTAACCTAAACCGAACCCTAACCCTAACCCTAACCATAACCCTAACCCTAACCCTAACCCGAACCCTAACCCGAACCCGAACCCTAACCCGAACCCAAACTCTAACCCTAACCCTAACCCTAACCCGTACACTAACCCGAAACGTAACTCAAACCCTAAACCTAACCCGAACCCTATCCCGAACCCGAACCCAAACCCTATCCCTAAACCGAACCCGAACCCTAACACTAACCCGAATGGTAACCCTAACCCGAACCCTAACCCAAACCCGAACCCTAACCCGAACCCGAACTCAAACCCTAACGCTAACCCTAACCCTAACCCATACCCTAACCCGAACCCTAACTCAAACCCTAACCCTAACCGGAACCCTAGCCCGAACCCGAACCCAAACCCTAACCCTAAACCGAACCCGAACCCTAACACTAACCCGAACCGTAACCCTAACCCGAACCCTAACCCAAACCCGAACCCTAACGCGAACTCGAACCCTAACCCTAACCCGAACACGAATCCTAACCCTAACCCTAACCCGAACCCTAACCCTAACCCGAACCCTAACCCTAACCAAAACTCTAAACCTAACCGGAACACTAACCCTAACCCTAAACCTAACTCTAACCCTGACCCGAACCCTAACCCTAACCCGAACTCTACCCCTAACCCTAACCCTAACCCTAACCCCTAACCCTAACCCTAACCCTAACCGTAACCCTAACCCTAAAACCTAACCCTAACCCTAACCCTAACGCTAACCCTAAACCGAACCCTAACCCTAACCCTAACCCTAACCCTAACCCGAAACCTAACCCTAACCCTAACCCTAACCCTAACCCCTAACCCTAACCCGAACCCTAACCCTAACTCGAACCCTAACCCTAACCCTAACCCGAACCCTAACCCTAACCCTAACCATAACCCTAACCCGAAACCTAACCCTAACCCTAACCCTAACCCTAACACGAACCCTAACCATAACACTAAACCGAACTCAAACCCTAACCAGAACCCTAACACTAACCCTAACCCACACCCGCACCCTAACCCTAACCCTAACCCGAACCCTAATCCGAACCCTAACCTGAATCCTAACCCGAACCCGAACCCTAACCCTAACCCGAACCCTAACCTGAACCGTAACCAGAACACTAACCCTAACGCTAAACCTAACCCTAACCCGAACCCTAACCCTAACCCTAACGGGAAACCTAACCCCTAACCCTAACCCGAACCCGAACCCTAACCGAACCCGAACCCTAACCCTACCCGAAACCGAACCCTAAGCCTAATCCGAACCCGAACACGAACCCTAACCCTAACCCTAACCCGAAACCTAACCCTAACCCTAAACCTAACGCTAACCCGGACCTAACCCGAACCCGAACCCAAACCCTAACCCTAAACCGAAACCGAAACCTAACACTAACCCGAACCGTAACCCTAACCAGAACCCTTAACCCAAATTCGAACCCTAACCCGAACCCGAACCCTAACCCTAACCCGAACACGAATACTAACCCTAACCCTAACCCGAACCCTAACCCTACCCCGAACCCTAACCCTAACCCTAACCCTAACCCTAACCGGAACACTAAACCTAACCCTAAACCTAACCCTAACCCTGACCCGAACCCTAAACCTAACCCGAACCCTAACCCTAACCCTAACCCTAACCCTAACCTTAACCCCTAACACTAAACCTAACCCTAACAGTAACCCTAACACTAAAACCTAACCCTAACCCTAACCCTAACGCTTAACCTAAACCGAACCCTAACCCTAACCCTAACCATAACCCTAACCCTAACCCTAACCCGAACCCTAACCCGAACCCGAACCCTAACCCGAACCCAAACTCTAACCCTAACCCTAACCCTAACCCGTACACTAACCCGAAACGTAACTCAAACCCTAAACCTAACCCGAAACCTATCCCGAACCCGAACCCAAACCCTATCCCTAAACCGAACCCGAACCCTAACACTAACCCTAACCCTAACCCTAACACTAACCCTAACCCTAACCCCTAACCCTAACACTAACCCTAACCGTAACCCTAACCCTAAAACCTAACCCTAACCCTAACCCTAACGCTAACCCTAAACCGAACCCTAACCCTAACCCTAACCCTAACCCTAACCCGAACCCTAACCCTAACCCTAACCCTAACCCCTAACCCTAACCCGAACCCTAACCCTAACTCGAACCCTAACCCTAACCCTAACCCGAACCCTAACCCTAACCCTAACCATAACCCTAACCCGAAACCTAACCCTAAACCTAACGCTAACCCTAACCCTAACCCTAACCCGAACCCTAACCCGAACCCTAACTCTAACCCTAACCCTAACCCTAAACCTAACCCGAACCCTAACCCTAACCCTAACCCGAACCCGAACCCTAACCCTAACCCTAACCCCTAACCCTAACCCGAACCCTAACCCTAACCCGAACAATAACCCTAACCCTAACCCAAACCCTAACCCGAACCCTAACCCTAAAATTAATCCTAACCCTAACCCTAACCCTAACCCGAACCCGAACCCGAAAACTAACCCTAACCCTAACCCTAAACCTAACCCTAAACCGAACCCTAACCCTAACCCTAACCCGAACCCGAACCCTAACCCGAACCTTAACCCTAACCTTAACCCGAACCCTAACCCTAACCCTAACCCGAACCCTAACCCTAACCCAAACCCTAACCCGAACCCTAACCCTAAACCTAAGCCTATCCCAAACCCTAACCCTAACCCTAACCCGAACCCGAACCCGAAACCTAACCCTAACCCTAACCCTAACCCGAACCCTAAACCTAACCCTAACCCTAACCCTAACCTTAACCCGAACCCTAACCCTAACCCGAACCCTAAACCTAACCCTAACCCTAACCCGAACCCTAACCCTAACCCTAAACCGAACCCTAACCCTAACCCTAACCCTAACCCGAACCTTAACCCTAACCCTAACCCTAACCCTAACCCGAACTCTAACCCTAACCCTAACCCTAACCCTAACCCTAACCCTAACCCGAACCCTAACCCTAACCCGAAACCGAACCCTAACCCTAACCCGAACCCGAACACGATACCTAACCCGAACCCTAACCCTAACCCTGATCCGAACCCTAACCCTAACCCTAACCCGAACCCTAACCCTAACCCTAACCCTAATCCGAAAACTAACCCTAACCCTAACCCTAACCCTAACCCGAACCCTAAACCTAACCCTAACACTAACCCGAACCCTAACCCGAAACCGAAACCTAACCCTAACCCTAACCCTAACCCGAACCCTAACCCGAACCCTAACCCTAACCCTACCCCTAACCCGAACACTAACGCTAACCCTTAACCCTAACCCGAACCCTAACCCGAACCCTAACCCGAACCCGAACACTAACTCTAACCCTGACCCTAAACCAAACCCTAAACCGAACCCTAACCCTAACCCTAACCCTAACCCGAAACCTAACCCGAACTCTAAACCGAACCCTAACCCTAACCCCTAACCCTAACCCTAACCCGAAACCTAAACCTAACACGAACCCGAACCCTAACCCTAACCAAACCCTAACCCTAACCCTAACCCTAACCCGAATCCTAACCCGAACCCGAACCCTAACCCGAACCCAAACTCTAACCCTAACCCTAACCCTAATCCGTACACTAACCCGAATCCTAACTCAAACCACAACCCTAACCCGAACCCTATCCCGAACCCGAACCCAAACCCTAACCCTAAACCGAACCCGAACCCTAACACTAACCCGAATCGTAACCCTAACCCGAACCCTAACCCAAACCCGAACCCTAACCCGAACCCGAACTCTAACCCTAACGCTAACCCTAACCCTAACCCGTACCCTAACCCGAACCCTAACTCAAACCCTAACCCTAACCGGAACCCTAGCCCGAACCCGAACCCAAACCCTAACCCTAAACCGAACCCGAACCCTAACACTAACCCGAACCGTAACCCTAACCCGAACCCTAACCCAAACCCGAACCCTAACGCGAACCCGAACCCTAACCCTAACCCGAACACGAATTCTAACCCTAACCCTAACCCGAACCCTAACCCTAACCAAAACCCTAAACCTAACCGGAACACTAACCCTAACCCTAAACCTAACTCTAACCCTGACCCGAACCCTAACCCTAACCCGAAACCTAACCCTAACCCTAAGCCTAACACGAACCCTAACCCTAACACTAAACCGAACCCAAACCCTAACCAGAACCCTAACACTAACCCTAACCCGCACCCTAACACTAACCCTAACCCGAACCCTAATCCGAACCCTAAACTGAACCCTAACCCGAACCCGAACCCTAACCCTAACCCGAACCCTAACCTGAACCCTAACCAGAACACTAACCCTAACGCTAAACCTAACCCTAACCCGAACCCTAACACTAACCCTAACGGGAAACCTAACCCCTAACCCTAACCCGAACCCGAACCCTAACCCGAACCCGAACCCTAACCCTAACCCGAAACCGAACCCTAACCCTAATCCGAACCCGAACACGAACCCTAACCCTAACCCTAACCCGAAACCTAACCCTAACCCTAAACCTAACGCTAACCCGGACCTAACCCGAACCCAAACCCAAACCCTAACCCTAAACCGAAACCGAAACCTAACACTAACCCGAACCGTAACCCTAACCCGAACCCTTAACCCAAATTCGAACCCTAACCCGAACCCGAACCCTAACCCTAACCCGAACACGAATCCTAACCCTAACCCTAACCCGAACCCTAAACCTAACCCGAACCCTAACCCTAACCAAAACCCTAAACCTAACCGGAACACTAACCCTAGCCCTAAACCTAACTCTAACCCTGACCCGAAACCTAACCCTAACCCGAACCCTAACACTAACCCTAACCCTAACCCTAACCCTAACCCCTAACCCTAACCCTAACCCTAACCGTAACCCTAACCCTAAAACCTAACCCTAACCCTAACCCTAACGCTAACCCTAAACCGAACCCTAACCCTAACCCTAACCCTAACCCTAACCCGAACCCTAACCCTAACCCTAACCCTAACCCTAACCCCTAACCCTAACCCGAACCCTAACCCTAACTCGAACCCTAACCCTAACCCTAACCCGAACCCTAACCCTAACCCTAACCATAACCCTAACCCGAAACCTAACCCTAAACCTAACGCTAACCCTAACCCTAACCCTAACCCTAACCCGAACCCTAACCCGAACCCTAACTCTAACCCTAACCCTAACCCTAAACCTAACCCGAACCCTAACCCTAACCCTAACCCGAACCCGAACCCTAACCCTAACCCTAACCCTTAACCCTAACCCGAACCCTAACCCTAACCCGAACAATAACCCTAACCCTAACCCAAACCCTAACCCGAACCCTAACCCTAAAATTAATCCTAACCCTAACCCTAACCCTAACCCGAACCCGAACCCGAAAACTAACCCTAACCCTAACCCTAAACCTAACCCTAAACCGAAACCTAACCCTAACCCTAACCCGAACCCGAACCCTAACCCGAACCTTAACCCTAACCTTAACCCGAACCCTAACCCTAACCCTAACCCGAAACCTAACCCTAACCCAAACCCTAACCCGAACCCTAACCCTAAACCTAACCCTATCCCAAACCCTAACCCTAACCCTAACCCGAACCCGAACCCGAAACCTAACACTAACCCTAACCCTAACGCTAAACCGAACCCTAACCCTAACCCTAACCCGAACCCGAACCCTAACCCGAACCCTAACCCTAACCCTAACCCGATCCCTAAACCTAAACCTACCCCTAACCCGAACCCTAACCCGAACCCGAACGAGAACCCTAACCCGAACCCTACCCTAACCCTAACCCGAACCCTAACCCGAACCCTAACCCGAACCCTAACCCTAACACTAACCCGAACCCTAACCCAAACCCTAACCCTAACCCTAACCCGAACCCTAACCCGAACCCTAAACCGAACCCTAAACTTAACCCTAACCCGAATCCTAACCCTAACCCTAACCCTAACCCTAACCCTAACCCTAACCCTAACCCTAACCCGAACCCTAAACCTAACCCTAACCCTAACCCGAACCCTAACCCGAAACCGAACCCTAACCCTAACCCTAACCCTAACCCGAACCCTAACCCGAACCCTAACCCTAACCCTACCCCTAACCCGAACACTAACGCTAACCCTTAACCCTAACCCGAACCCTAACCCGAACCCTAACCCGAACCCGAACCCTAACTCTAACCCTAACCCTAACCCAAACCCTGAACCGAATCCTAACCCTAACCCGAACCCTAACCCGAAACCTAACCCGAACTCTAAACCGAACCCTAACCGTAACCCCTAACCCTAACCCTAACCCGAAACCTAAACCTAACACGAACCCGAACCCTAACCCTAACCCGAACCCTAACCCTAACCCTAACCCTAACCCGAATCCTAACCCGAACCCGAACTCTAACCCGAACCCAAACTCTAACCCTAACCCTAACCCTAATCCGTACACTAACCCGAATCCTAACTCAAACCATAACCCTAACCCGAACCCTATCCCGAACCCGAACCCAAACCCTAACCCTAAACCGAACCCGAACCCTAACACTAACCCGAATCGTAACCCTAACCCGAACCCTAACCCAAACCCGAACCCTAACCCGAACCCGAACTCTAACCCTAACGCTAACCCTAACCCTAACCCGTACCCTAACCCGAACCCTAACTCAAACCCTAACCCTAACCGGAACCCTAGCCCGAACCCGAACCCAAACCCTAACCCTAAACCGAACCCGAACCCTAACACTAACCCGAACCGTAACCCTAACCCGAACCCTAACCCAAACCCGAACCCTAACGCGAACCCGAACCCTAACCCTAACCCGAACACGAATTCTAACCCTAACCCTAACCCGAACCCTAACCCTAACCAAAACCCTAAACCTAACCGGAACACTAACCCTAACCCTAAACCTAACTCTAACCCTGACCCGAACCCTAACCCTAACCCGAAACCTAACCCTAACCCTAAGCCTAACACGAACGCTAACCCTAACACTAAACCGAACCCAAACCCTAACCAGAACCCTAACACTAACCCTAACCCGCACCCTAACACTAACCCTAACCCGAACCCTAATCGGAACCCTAAACTGAACCCTAACCCGAACCCGAACCCTAACCCTAACCCGAACCCTAACCTGAACCCTAACCAGAACACTAACCCTAACGCTAAACCTAACCCTAACCCGAACCCTAACACTAACCCTAACGGGAAACCTAACCCCTAACCCTAACCCGAACCCGAACCCTAACCCGAACCCGAACCCTAACCCTAACCCGAAACCGAACCCTAACCCTAATCCGAACCCGAACACGATCCCGAACCCTAACCATAACCCGAAACCTAACCCTAACCCTAAACCTAACGCTAACCCGGACCTAACCCGAACCCAAACCCAAACCCTAACCCTAAACCGAAACCGAAACCTAACACTAACCCGAACCGTAACCCTAACCCGAACCCTTAACCCAAATTCGAACCCTAACCCGAACCCGAACCCTAACCCTAACCCGAACACGAATCCTAACCCTAACCCTAACCCGAACCCTAAACCTAACCCGAACCCTAACCCTAACCAAAACCCTAAACCTAACCGGAACACTAACCCTAGCCCTAAACCTAACTCTAACCCTGACCCGATCCCTAACCCTAACCCGAACCCTAACCCTAACCCTAACCCTAACCCTAACCCTAACCCCTAACCCTAACCCTAACCCTAACCGTAACCCTAACCCTAAAACCTAACCCTAACCCTAACCCTAACGCTAACCCTAAACCGAACCCTAACCCTAACCCTCACCCTAACCCTAACCCGAACCCTAACC
>JAVLSZ010000113.1:172500-175000 GCA_032313775.1 Urocyon cinereoargenteus | reverse complement strand
CCTAACCCTAACCCTACCCGAACACTTAACCTAACCCAACCCGAACCCTAACCCTAACCCTTCCCTAACCCGAACCCTAACCCTAACACGAACCCTAACCCTAAACCTAAACCTAACCCTAACGCTAACCCGAACCCTAACCCGAAACCTAACACTAAACCTAACCCGAACCCTAACACTAATCCTATCCCGAAATCTAACCCGAAACCTAACCCTAATCCTAAACGGAACCCTAACCCTAACCCGAACCCGAACCCTAACCCGAGCCCTAACCCTAACCCTAACCCTAACCCTAACCCTAACCCGAACCCTAACCCTAACCTTAACCGGAACCCTAACCCTAACCCGAACCCGAACCCGAACCCTAACACCTTACCCGAATCCTAACCCTAACCCGAACCCTAACCCGAAACCTAACCCTAACCCTAACCCCGAACCCGAACCCTAACGCTAAAACTAACCCTAATCGAACCCTAACCCGAACCCTAACCCGAACCCTAACCCGAACCCTAACCCTAACCCTAACCCGAAACCTAACCCTAACCCAAACCCTAACCCGAACCCTAACCCTAAACCTAACCCTATCCCAAACCCTAACCCTAACCCTAACCCGAACCCGAACCCGAAACCTAACACTAACCCTAACCCTAACGCTAAACCGAACCCTAACCCTAACCCTAACCCGAACCCGAACCCTAACCCGAACCCTAACCCTAACCCTAACCCGATCCCTAAACCTAAACCTAGCCCTAACCCGAACCCTAACCCGAACCCGAACGAGAACCCTAACCCGAACCCTACCCTAACCCTAACCCGAACCCTAACCCGAACCCTAACCCGAACCCTAACCCTAACACTAACCCGAACCCTAACCCAAACCCTAACCCTAACCCTAACCCGAACCCTAACCCGAACCCTAAACCGAACCCTAAACTTAACCCTAACCCGAATCCTAACCCTAACCCTAACCCTAACCCTAACCCTAACCCTAACCCGAACCCTAAACCTAACCCTAACCCTAACCCGAACCCTAACCCGAAACCGAACCCTAACCCTAACCCTAACCCTAACCCGAACCCTAACCCGAACCCTAACCCTAACCCTACCCCTAACCCGAACACTAACGCTAACCCTTAACCCTAACCCGAACCCTAACCCGAACCCTAACCCGAACCCGAACCCTAACTCTAACCCTAACCCTAACCCAAACCCTGAACCGAACCCTAACCCTAACCCTAACCCTAACCCGAAACCTAACCCGAACTCTAAACCGAACCCTAACCCTAACCCCTAACCCTAACCCTAACCCGAAACCTAAACCTAACACGAACCCGAACCCTAACCCTAACCCGAACCCTAACCCTAACCCTAACCCTAACCCGAATCCTAACCCGAACCCGAACCCTAACCCGAACCCAAACTCTAACCCTAACCCTAACCCTAATCCGTACACTAACCCGAATCCTAACTCAAACCATAACCCTAACCCGAACCCTATCCCGAACCCGAACCCAAACCCTAACCCTAAACCGAACCCGAACCCTAACACTAACCCGAATCGTAACCCTAACCCGAACCCTAACACAAACCCGAACCCTAACCCGAACCCGAACTCTAACCCTAACGCTAACCCTAACCCTAACCCGTAACCTAACCCGAACCCTAACTCAAACCCTAACCCTAACCGGAACCCTAGCCCGAACCCGAACCCAAACCCTAACCCTAAACCGAACCCGAACCCTAACACTAACCCGAACCGTAACCCTAACCCGAACCCTAACCCAAACCCGAACCCTAACGCGAACCCGAACCCTAACCCTAACCCGAACACGAATTCTAACCCTAACCCTAACCCGAACCCTAACCCTAACCAAAACCCTAAACCTAACCGGAACACTAACCCTAACCCTAAACCTAACTCTAACCCTGACCCGAACCCTAACCCTAACCCGAAACCTAACCCTAACCCTAAGCCTAACACGAACCCTAACCCTAACACTAAACCGAACCCAAACCCTAACCAGAACCCTAACACTAACCCTAACCCGCACCCTAACACTAACCCTAACCCGAACCCTAATCGGAACCCTAAACCGAACCCTAACCCGAACCCGAACCCTAACCCTAACCCGAACCCTAACCTGAACCCTAACCAGAACACTAACCCTAACGCTAAACCTAACCCTAACCCGAACCCTAACACTAACCCTAACGGGAAACCTAACCCCTAACCCTAACCCGAACCCGAACCCTAACCCGAACCCGAACCCTAACCCTAACCCGAAACCGAACCCTAACCCTAATCCGAACCCGAACACGAACCATAACCCTAACCCTAACCCGAAACCTAACCCTAACCCTAAACCTAACGCTAACCCGGACCTAACCCGAACCCAAACCCAAACCCTAACCCTAAACCGAAACCGAAACCTAACACTAACCCGAACCGTAACCCTAACCCGAACCCTTAACCCAAATTCGAACCCTAACCCGAACCCGA
>JAVLSZ010000113.1:165000-170000 GCA_032313775.1 Urocyon cinereoargenteus | reverse complement strand
AACCCTAACACGAACCCTAACCCTAACACTAAACCGAACCCAAAGCCTAACCAGAACCCTAACCCTAACCCTAACCCTAACCCGCACCCTAACCCTAACCCTAACCCGAACCCTAACCCGAACCCTAACCTGAACCCTAACCCGAACCCGAACCCTAACCCTAACCTGAACCCTAACCCGAACCCTAACCCGAACACTAACCCTAACGCTAAACCTAACCCTAACCCGAACCCTAACCCTAACCCTAACGGGAAACCTAACCCCTAACCCTAACCCGAACCCGAACCCTAACCCGAACCCGAACCCTAACCCTAACCCGAAACCGAACCCTAACCCTAATCCGAACCCGAACACGAACCCTAACCCTAACCCTAACCCGAAACCTAACCCTAACCCTAAACCTAACGCTAACCCGAACCTAACCCGAACCC
Source organism: Urocyon cinereoargenteus (assembly GCA_032313775.1). Classification (NCBI taxonomy): domain Eukaryota; kingdom Metazoa; phylum Chordata; class Mammalia; order Carnivora; family Canidae; genus Urocyon; species Urocyon cinereoargenteus. The sequence continues at coordinate 169,569 of JAVLSZ010000113.1, read as the reverse complement.
GAACCCAAACCCTAACCCAAAACCGAAACCAAAACCTAACACTAACCCGAACCGTAACCCTAACCCGAACCCTTAACCCAAATTCGAACCCTAACCCGAACCCGAACCCTAACCCTAACCCGAACACGAATCCTAACCCTAACCCTAACCCGAACCCTAACCCTACCCCGAACCCTAACCCTAACCCTAACCCTAACCCTAACACTAACCCTAACCGGAACACTAAACCTAACCCTAAACCTAACCCTAACCCTGACCCGAACCCTAAACCTAACCCGAACCCTAACACTAAAACTAACCCTAACCCCTAACACTAACCCTAACCCTAACCGTAACCCTAACACTAAAACCTAACCCTAACCCTAACCCTAACGCTAACCCTAAACCGAACCCTAACCCTAACCCTAACCATAACCCTACCCCTAACCCGAACCCTAACCCTAACCCTAACCCTAACCCCTAACCCTAACCTGAACCCTAACCTTAACTCGAAACCTAACCCTAACCCTAACCCGACCCCTAACCCTAACCCTAACCCTAAACCTAACCCGAAACCTAACCCTAAACCTAAAGCTAACCCTAACCCTAACACTAACCCGAACACTAACCCGAACACTGAATCTAACACTAACCCTAACCATAAACCTAACCCGAACCCTAACCCTAACCCTAACCCGAACCCGAACCCTAAACCTAACCCTAACACCTAAACCTAACCCGAACCCTAACCCTAACCCGAACCCTAAACCTAACCCTAACCCAAACCCTAACCCGAACCCTAACCCTAAAATTAATCCTAACCCTAACCCTAGCCCTAACCCGAACCCGAACCCGAAAACTAACCCTAACCGTAACCCTAAACCTAACCCTAAACCGAACCCTAACCCTAACCCTAACCCGAACCCGAACCCTAACCCTAACCTTAACCCGAACCCTAACCCTAACCCTAACCCGAACCCTAACCCTAACACAAACTCTAACCCTAAACCTAACACTAACCCTAACCCTACAACCTAACCCTAACCCTAACCCTAACATGAACCCTAACCCTAACACTAACCCGAACCCTAACCCTACCCGAACCCTAACCCTAACACTAACCCGAACCCTAACCCTAACCCTAACCCTAACCCGAAAACTAACCCTAACCCTAACCCTAACCATAACCCTAAACCGAACCCTAACCCTAACCCTAACCCGAACCCGAACCCTAACCCGAACCCTAACCCTAACCCTACCCGAACACTTAACCTAACCCAACCCGAACCCTAACCCTAACCCTTCCCTAACCCGAACCCTAACCCTAACACGAACCCTAACCCTAAACCTAAACCTAACCCTAACGCTAACCCGAACCCTAACCCGAAACCTAACACTAAACCTAACCCGAACCCTAACACTAATCCTATCCCGAAATCTAACCCGAACCCTAACCCTAATCCTAAACGGAACCCTAACCCTAACCCGAACCCGAACCCTAACCCGAGCCCTAACCCTAACCCTAACCCTAACCCTAAACCGAACCCTAACCCTAACCTTAACCGGAACCCTAACCCTAACCCGAACCCGAACCCGAACCCTAACACCTTACCCGAATCCTAACCCTAACCCGAACCCTAACCCGAAACCTAACCCTAACCCTAACCCCGAACCCGAACCCTAACGCTAAAACTAACCCTAATCGAACCCTAACCCGAACCCTAACCCGAACCCTAACCCGAACCCTAACCCTAACCCTAACCCGAAACCTAACCCTAACCCAAACCCTAACCCGAACCCTAACCCTAAACCTAACCCTATCCCAAACCCTAACCCTAACCCTAACCCGAACCCGAACCCGAAACCTAACACTAACCCTAACCCTAACGCTAAACCGAACCCTAACCCTAACCCTAACCCGAACCCTAACCCTAACCCTAACCCGATCCCTAAACCTAAACCTACCCCTAACCCGAACCCTAACCCGAACCCGAACGAGAACCCTAACCCGAACCCTACCCTAACCCTAACCCGAACCCTAACCCGAACCCTAACCCGAACCCTAACCCTAACACTAACCCGAACCCTAACCCAAACCCTAACCCTAACCCTAACCCGAACCCTAACCCGAACCCTAAACCGAACCCTAAACTTAACCCTAACCCGAATCCTAACCCTAACCCTAACCATAACCCTAACCCTAACCCTAACCCGAACCCTAAACCTAACCCTAACCCTAACCCGAACCCTAACCCGAAACCGAACCCTAACCCTAACCCTAACCCTAACCCGAACCCTAACCCGAACCCTAACCCTAACCCTACCCCTAACCCGAACACTAACGCTAACCCTTAACCCTAACCCGAACCCTAACCCGAACCCTAACCCGAACCCGAACCCTAACTCTAACCCTAACCCTAACCCAAACCCTGAACCGAACCCTAACCCTAACCCTAACCCTAACCCGAAACCTAACCCGAACTCTAAACCGAACCCTAACCCTAACCCCTAACCCTAACCCTAACCGGAAACCTAAACCTAACACGAACCCGAACCCTAACCCTAACCCGAACCCTAACCCTAACCCTAACCCTAACCCGAATCCTAACCCGAACCCGAACCCTAACCCGAACCCAAACTCTAACCCTAACCCTAACCCTAATCCGTACACTAACCCGAATCCTAACTCAAACCATAACCCTAACCCGAACCCTATCCCGAACCCGAACCCAAACCCTAACCCTAAACCGAACCCGAACCCTAACACTAACCCGAATCGTAACCCTAACCCGAACCCTAACCCAAACCCGAACCCTAACCCGAACCCGAACTCTAACCCTAACGCTAACCCTAACCCTAACCCGTACCCTAACCCGAACCCTAACTCAAACCCTAACCCTAACCGGAACCCTAGCCCGAACCCGAACCCAAACCCTAACCCTAAACCGAACCCGAACCCTAACACTAACCCGAACCGTAACCCTAACCCGAACCCTAACCCAAACCCGAACCCTAACGCGAACCCGAACCCTAACCCTAACCCGAACACGAATTCTAACCCTAACCCTAACCCGAACCCTAACCCTAACCAAAACCCTAAACCTAACCGGAACACTAACCCTAACCCTAAACCTAACTCTAACCCTGACCCGAACCCTAACCCTAACCCGAAACCTAACCCTAACCCTAAGCCTAACACGAACCCTAACCCTAACACTAAACCGAACCCAAACCCTAACCAGAACCCTAACACTAACCCTAACCCGCACCCTAACACTAACCCTAACCCGAACCCTAATCGGAACCCTAAACTGAACCCTAACCCGAACCCGAACCCTAACCCTAACCCGAACCCTAACCTGAACCCTAACCAGAACACTAACCCTAACGCTAAACCTAACCCTAACCCGAACCCTAACACTAACCCTAACGGGAAACCTAACCCCTAACCCTAACCCGAACCCGAACCCTAACCCGAACCCGAACCCTAACCCTAACCCGAAACCGAACCCTAACCCTAATCCGAACCCGAACACGAACCCTAACCCTAACCCTAACCCGAAACCTAACCCTAACCCTAAACCTAACGCTAACCAGGACCTAACCCGAACCCAAACCCAAACCCTAACCCTAAACCGAAACCTAACACTAACCCGAACCGTAACCCTAACCCGAACCCTTAACCCAAATTCGAACCCTAACCCGAACCCGAACCCTAACCCTAACCCGAACACGAATCCTAACCCTAACCCTAACCCGAACCCTAAACCTAACCCGAACCCTAACCCTAACCAAAACCCTAAACCTAACCGGAACACTAACCCTAGCCCTAAACCTAACTCTAACCCTGACCCGATCCCTAACCCTAACCCGAACCCTAACCCTAACCCTAACCCTAACCCTAACCCTAACCCCTAACCCTAACCCTAACCCTAACCGTAACCCTAACCCTAAAACCTAACCCTAACCCTAACCCTAACGCTAACCCTAAACCGAACCCTAACCCTAACCCTAACCCTAACCCTAACCCGAACCCTAACCCTAACCCTAACCCTAACCCCTAACCCTAACCCGAACCCTAACCCTAACTCGAACCCTAACCCTAACCCTAACCCGAACCCTAACCCTAACCCTAACCATAACCCTAACCCGAAACCTAACCCTAAACCTAACGCTAAACCTAACCCTAACCCTAACCCTAACCCTAACCCGAACCCTAACCCGAACCCTAACTCTAACCCTAACCCTAACCCTAAACCTAACCCGAACCCTAACCCTAACCCTAACCCGAACCCGAACCCTAACCCTAACCCTAACCCCTAACCCTAACCCGAACCCTAACCCTAACCCGAACAATAACCCTAACCCTAACCCAAACCCTAACCCGAACCCTAACCCTAAAATTAATCCTAACCCTAACCCTAACCCTAACCCGAACCCGAATCCGAAAACTAACCCTAACCCTAACCCTAAACCTAACCCTAAACCGAACCCTAACCCTAACCTTAACCCGAACCCGAACCCTAACCCGAACCTTAACCCTAAACTTAACCCGAACCCTAACCCTAACCCTAACCCGAAACCTAACCC
>JAVLSZ010000113.1:135000-162500 GCA_032313775.1 Urocyon cinereoargenteus | reverse complement strand
AACCCCTAACCCTAACCTGAACCCTAACCTTAACTCGAAACCTAACCCTAACCCTAACCCGACCCCTAACCCTAACCCTAACCCTAAACCTAACCCGAAACCTAACCCTAAACCTAAAGCTAACCCTAACCCTAACACTAACCCGAACACTAACCCGAACACTGAATCTAACACTAACCCTAACCATAAACCTAACCCGAACCCTAACCCTAACCCTAACCCGAACCCGAACCCTAAACCTAACCCTAACACCTAAACCTAACCCGAACCCTAACCCTAACCCGAACCCTAAACCTAACCCTAACCCTAACCCGAACCCGAACCCTAAACCTAACCCTAACACCTAAACCTAACCCGAACCCTAACCCTAACCCGAACCCTAAACCTAACCCTAACCCAAACCCTAACCCGAACCCTAACCCTAAAATTAATCCTAACCCTAACCCTAGCCCTAACCCGAACCCGAACCCGAAAACTAACCCTAACCCTAACCCTAAACCTAACCCTAAACCGAACCCTAACCCTAACCCTAACCCGAACCCGAACCCTAACCCTAACCTTAACCCGAACCCTAACCCTAACCCTAACCCGAACCCTAACCCTAACACAAACCCTAACCCTAAACCTAACACTAACCCTAACCCTACAACCTAACCCTAACCCTAACCCTAACATGAACCCTAACCCTAACACTAACCCGAACCCTAACCCTACCCGAACCCTAACCCTAACACTAACCCGAACCCTAACCCTAACCCTAACCCTAACCCGAAAACTAACCCTAACCCTAACCCTAACCATAACCCTAAACCGAACCCTAACCCTAACCCTAACCCGAACCCGAACCCTAACCCGAACCCTAACCCTAACCCTACCCGAACACTTAACCTAACCCAACCCGAACCCTAACCCTAACCCTTCCCTAACCCGAACCCTAACCCTAACCCTAACCCGATCCCTAAACCTAACCCTAACCCTAACCCGAACCCTAACACGAACCCGAACCAGAACCCTAACCCGAACCCTAAACCTAACACTAACCCGAACCCTAACCCGAACCCTAACCCGAACCCTAACCCGAACCTTAACCGGAACCCTAACCCTAACCCGAACCCGAACCCGAACCCTAACACCTTACCCGAATCCTAACCCTAACCCGAACCCTAACCCGAAACCTAACCCTAACCCTAACCCCGAACCCGAACCCTAACCCTAAAACTAACCCTAATCGAACCCTAACCCGAACCCTAACCCGAACCCTAACCCTAACCCGAACCCTAACCCTAACCCTAAACCGAAAACTAACACTAACCCTAACCCTAACCCGAACCCTAACCCTAACACTAACCCGACCCCTAACCCGAAACCTAACAAGAACCATAACCCGAACATTAAACCTAACCCTAACAATAACGCGAACCCTAACCCTAACCCTAACTCTAACCCTAACCCTAACGCTAACCCGAACCCTAAACCTAACCCGAACCCTAACCCTAACCCTAACCCTAAACCTAACCCAAACCCTAACCCTAACCCAAACCCTAACCCGAACCCTAACCCGAACCCTAACCCGAACCCTAACCCTAACCCTAACCCGAACTCTAACCCTAACCCTAACCCTAACCCTAACCCGAACCCTAACCCGAACCCGACACTGAACCCTAACCGTAACCCTAACCCTAACCCGAACCCTAACCCGAACCCTAACCATAACCCTAACCCGAACCGTAACCCGAACGCTGACCCTAACCCTACCCCGAACCCTAACCCTAACCCTAAACCGAACCCTAACCCGAACCTTAACCCTAACCCTAACCCTAACCCTAATCCTAACCCGAACCCTAACCCTAAACCTAACCCGAACCCTAGACCTAACCCTAACAAGAACCGGAACCCTAACCTGAACCCTAACCCTAAACCTAACCCGAACCCGAACCCTAACACTAACCCTAACACTAACCCTAAACCGAAACTTAACCCTAACCCTAACCCTAACCCGAACTCTAACCCTAACCATAAGCCTAAGCCTAACCCTAACCCGAACCCTAACCCTAACCCGAAACCTAACCCTAAACCTAACCCTAACCCGAACCCGAACCCTAACCCGAACCCTAACCCTAACCCTAATCCGAACCCTAACCCTAACCCTAACCCGAACCCTAACCCTAACCCTAACCCTAATCTGAAAACTAACCCTAACCCTAAACCTAACCCTAACCTTTACCCTAACCCTAACCCTAACCCGAACCCTAACCCGAACCCGAAACCTAACCCAAACCCTAACCCGGACCCTAACCCTAACCCTAACCCTAATCTGGAAACTAACCCTAACCCTAAACCTAACCCTAACCTTTACCCTAACCCTAACCCTAACCCGAACCCTAACCCTAACCCGAATCCTAACGCTAACCCTTAACCCTAACCCGAACCCTAACCCGAACCCTAACACGAACCCGAACCCTAACCATAACCCTAAACCTAACCCGAACCCTAACCCGAACCCTAACCCTAACCCTAACCCTAACCCGAAAACTAACGCTAACCCTTAACCCTAACCCGAACCCTAAACCGAACCCTAACCCTAACCCTCACCCTAACCCGAACCCTAACCCGAACTCTAACCTGAACGCTAACCCTAACCCCTAACCCTAACCCTAACCGAACCCGAACCCTAACCCTAACCCGAAACCTAACCCTAACCCTAACCCTAACCCGAACCCTAACCCGAACCCGAACCCTAACCCGAACCCGAACTCTAACCCTAACCCTAACCCTAACCCGTACACTAACCCGAACCCTAACTCAAACCCTAACCCTAACCCGAAACCTATCCCGAACCCGAACCCAAACCCTAACCCTAAACCGAACCCGAACCCTAAAACTAACCCGAATCGTAACCCTAACCCGAACCCTAACCCAAACCCGAACCCTAAACCGAACCCGAACTCTAACCCTAACGCTAAATCTAACCCTAACCCGTACCCTAACCCGAACCCTAACTCAAACCCTAAACCAAACCCGAGCCCTAACCCGAACCCGAACCCAAACCCTAACCCTAAACCGAACCTGAACCCTAACACTAACCCGAACCGGAACCCTAACCCGAACCCTAACCCAAACCCGAACCCTAACCCGAACCCGAACCCTAACCCTAACCCGAACACGAATCCTAACCCTAACCCTAACCCTAACCCGAACCCTAACCCTAACCTTAACCGGAACCCTAACCCTAACCCGAACCCGAACCCGAACCCTAACACCTTACCCGAATCCTAACCCTAACCCGACACTAACCCTAACCCCTAACCCTAACCCTAACCCTAAGCGTAACCCTAACCCTAAAACCTAACCCTAACCCTAACCCTAACGCTAACCCTAAACCGAACACTAACCCTAAACCTAACCCTAACCCTTACCCGAACCCTAACCCTAACCCTAACCCTAACCCTAACCCTAACCGTAACCCTAACCCTAAAACCTAACCATAACCCTATCCCTACCCCGAACCCTATCCCGAACCCGAACCCTAACCCTAAACCTAACCCGAACCCGAACCCTAACACTAAACCTAACCCTAACCCTAACCCTAACCGAACCCTAACCCTAACTCGAACCCTAACCCTAACCCTAACCCGACCCCTAACCCTAACCCTAACCATAACCTTAACCCGAAACCTAACCCTAAACCTAACCCTAACCCTAACCCTAACCCTAACCCGAACCCTAACCCGAACCCTAACTCTAACCCTAACCCTAACCCTAAACCTAACCCGAACCCTAACCCTAACCCGAACCCGAACACTAACACTAACCAGAACCCTAACCCTAACCGTAAACCAAACCCTAACCCGAACCCTAACCCTAAACCTAATCCTAACCCTAACCCTAACCCTTACCCTAGCCCGAACCCGAACCCGAAACCTAACCCTAAACCTAACCCTAACCCTAACCCTAAACCGAACCCTAACCCTAACCCTAACCCGAACCCGAACCCTAACCCGAACCCTAACCCTAACCCTAACCCTAACCCGAACCCTAACCCTAACCCTAACCCGAACCCTAACCCTAACCCAAACCCTAACCCGAACCCTAACCCTAAACCTAAGCCTAACCCAAACCCTAACCCTAACCCTAACCCGAACCCGAACCCGAAACCTAACCCTAACCCTAACCCTAACCCTAACCCTAAACCGAACCCTAACCCTAACCCTAACCCGAACCCGAACACTAACCCGAACCCTAACCCTAACCCTAACCCGATCCCTAAACCTAACCTAACCCTAACCCGAACCTTAACACGAACTCGAACCAGAACCCTAACCCGAACCCTAAACCTAACACTAACCCGAACCCTAACCCGAACCCTAACCCGAACCCTAACCCGAACCCTAACCCTAACCATAACCCGACCCCTAACCCGAACCCTAACCCTAACCCTAACCCGAACCCTAACCCGAACCCTAACCCGAACCCGAACCCTAACCCTAACCCGAATCCTAACCCTAACCCTAACCCTAAGCCTAACACGAACCCTAACCCTAATCCTAACGCTAACCCTAACCCGAACCCTAACCTTAACCCTCATCCGAACCCTAACCCTAACCCTAACCCGAACCCGAACCCTAACCCGAACCCTAACACTAACCCTATCCCGAACACTAAACCTAACCCTAACCCTAAACCGAACCCTAACCCGAACCCGAACCAGAACCCTAACCCGAACCCTAACCCTAACCCTAACCCGACCCCTAACCCGAACCCTAACCCGAACCCTAACCCTAACCCTAACCCGAACCCTAACACGAAACCTAACCCTAACCCTAACCCGAACCCTAACCCGAACCCTAACCCGAACCCTAACCTTAACCCTAACCCGAACCCTAACCCTAACCCTAAACTGAACCCTAACCCTAACCCTATCCATAACCTTAACTCTAACCCTAACCCGAACCCTAACCCCTACTCTAACCTGAACCCTAACCCCTAACCCTAACCCGAACCCGAACCCTAACCCGAACCCGAACCCTAACCCGAACCCGAACCCTAACCTTAACCCGAACCCGAACCCTAACCCTAACCCTAACCCGAACCCTAAACCTAACCCTAACCCTAACCCTAACCCGAACCCTAACCCTAACCCGAACCCTAATCCGAAACCTAACCCTAACCCTAACCATTACCCGAACCCTAACCCTAACCCGAACCCTAACCCTAACCCTAACCCTAAGCCTAACACGAACCCTAACCCGAACCCTAACCCGAACCCGAACCCTAAACTTAACCCTCACCCGAACCCTAACCCTAACCCGAACACTACCCTAACCCTAACACTAACCCTAACCCCTAACCCCAACCCTAACCCTAACACTAACCCGAACCCTAAAACCTAACCCTAACCCTAACCCTAACCCTACCCTAACCCGAACCCTACCCCTAACCCTAACCCTAACCCTAACCCGAACACTAACCCTCACCCTAACCCTAAGCCTAACCCGAACCCTAACCCTAACCCTAACACTAAACCAAACCCTAACCCGAACCCTAAACTTAACCCTATCCCGAACCCTAACCCTAACCCGAACACTAACCCTAACCCTAACCCTAACACCTAACCCTACCCCTAACCCTAACACTAACCCTAAAACCTAACCCTAACCCTAACCCTAACCCTAACACGAACCCTAACCCTAACACTAACCCGAACCCAAACCCTAACCAGAACCCTAACCCTTAACCTAACCCGCACCCTAAACCTAACCCTAACCCGAACCCTAACCCGAACCCTAACCTGAACCCTAACCTGAACCCGAACCCTAACCCTAACCCGAACCCTAACCCGAACCCTAACCCGAACACTAAACCTAACGCTAAACCTAACCCTAACCCGAACCCTAACCCTAACCCTAACGGGAAACCTAACCCCTAACCCTAACCCGAACCCGAACCCTAACCCGAACCCGAACCCTAACCCTAACCCGAAACCGAACCCTAAACCTAACCCGAACCCGAACACGAACCCTAACCCTAACCCTAACCCGAAACCTAACCTTAACCCTAACCCTAACACTAACCCGAACCTAACCCGAACCCGAACACAAACCCTAACCCTAAACTGAACCAGAAACCTAACACTAACCCGAACCGTAACCCTAACCCGAACCCTTAACCCAAATTCGAACCCTAACCCGAACCCGAACCCTAACCCTAACCGGAACACGAATCATAACCCTAACCCTAACCCGAACCCTAACCCTACCCCGAACCCTAACCCTAACCCTAACCCTAACCCTAACCCTAACCGGAACACTAAATCTAACCCTAAACCTAACCCTAACCCTGACCCGAACCCTAAACCTAACCCGAACCCTAACCCTAACCCTAACCCTAACCCTAACCCTAACCCCTAACACTATCCCTAACCCTAACCGTAACCCTAACACTAAAACCTAACCCTAACACTAACCCTAACGCTTACCCTAAACCGAACCCTAACCCTAACCCTAAACATAACCCTAACCCTAAACCGAACCCTAACCCTAACCCTAACCCTAACCCTAACCCCTAAACCTAACCCGAACCCTAACCCTAACTCGAACCCTAACCCTAACCCTAACCCGACCCCTAACCCTAACCCTAACCCTAACCCGAAACCTAACCCAAAACCTAAAGCTAACCCTAACCCTAACACTAACCCGAACCCTAACCCGAACCCTAAATCTAACCCTAACCCTAACCATAAACCTAACCCGAACCCTAACCCTAAACCTAACCCGAACCCGAACCCTAACCCTAACCCTAACACCTAAACCTAACCCTAACCCAAACCCTAACCCAAACCCTAACCCTAAACCTAATCCTAACCCAAACGCTAAACCGAACCCAAACCCGAAACCTAACCCTAACCCTAACCCTAACCCTAACCCTAACCCTAACCCGAACCCTAACCCTAACCCTAACGGGAAACCTAACCCCTAACTCTAACCCGAACCCGAACCCTAACCCTAAATCTAACCCTAACCCTAACGCTAACCCGAACCCTAACCCTAACCCGAACCCTAACCCTAACCCTAACCCTAAACCTAACCCGAACCCTAACCATAACCCTAACCCGAACCTAGCCCTCACCCTAACCAGAACCGGAACCCTAACCTGAACCCTAACCCTAAACCTAACCCGAACCCGAACCCTAACACTAACCCTAACCCTAACCAAAACCCTAACCCTAACCCGAACCTTAACCCTAACCCTAACCCTAAACCTAACCCGAACTCTAACCCTAACCGTAACCCTAACCCTAACCCTAACCCGAACCCTAACCCTAACCCGAAACCTAACCCTAACCCTAACCCTAACCCGAACCCGAACCCTAACCCGAACCCTAACCCTAACCCTAATCCGAAACCTAACCCTAACCCTAACCCGAACCCTAACCCTAACCCTAACCCTAATCTGAAAACTAACCCTAACCCTAAACCTAACCCTAACACTTACCCTAACCCTACCCTAACCCGAACCCTAACCCGAACCCGAACCCTAACCCTAACCCTAACCCTAACCCGAACCCTAACCCGAACCCTAACCTTAACCCTAACCCTAACCCGAACCCTAACGCTAACCCTTAACCCTAACCCGAACCCTAACCCGAACCCTAACACGAACCCGAACCCTAACCATAACCCTAAATCTAACCCGAAACCTAACCCGAACACTAACCCTAACCCTAACCCTAACCCGAACCCTAACGCTAACCCTTAACCCTAACCCGAACCCTAAACCGAACCCTAACCCTAACCCTAACCCTAACACGAACCCTAACCCGAACTCTAACCCGAACGCTAACCCTAACCCCTAACCCTAAACCGAACCCTAACCCTAACCCTAACACTAACCCGAACCCTAACACGAACCCGAACCCTAACCCGAACCCGAACTCTAACCCTAACCCTAACCCTAACCCGTACACTAACCCGAACCCTAACTCAAACCCTAACCCTAACCCGAACCCTATCCCGAACCCGAACCCAAACCCTAAACCTATACCGAACCCTAACCCGAACCCGAACTCTAACCCTAACGCTAACCCTACCCTAACCCGTACCCTAACCCGAACCCTAACTCAAACCCTAAACCAAACCCGAACCCTAACCCGAACCCGAACCCAAACCCTACCCCTAAACCGAACCCGAACCCTAACACTAACCCGAACCGTAACCCTAACCCGAACCCTAACCCAAAACCGAACCCTAACCAGAACCCGAACCCTAACCCTAACCCGAACACGAATCCTAACCCTAACCCTAACCCGAACCCTAAACCTAACCCGAACCCTAACCCTAACCCTAACCCTAACCCTAACCCTAACCGGAACACTAAACCTAAAGCTAAACCTAACCCTAACCCTGACCCGAACCCTAACCCTAACCCGAACCCTAACCGTAACCCTAACCATAACCCTAACCTAACCCCTAACCCTAACCCTAAACCTAACCGTAACCCTAACCCTAAAACCTAACCCTAACCCTAACCCTAACGCTAACCCTAAACCGAACCCTAAACCTAACCCTAACCCTAACCCAAACACGAACCCTAACCCTAACCCTAACCCTAACCGTAACACTAACCCTAAAACCTAACCATAACCCTATCCCTAACCCGAACCCTATCCCGAACCCGAACCATAACCCTAAACCTAACCCGAACCCGAACCCTAACACTAAACCTAACCCTAACCCTAACCCTAACGGAAGCCTAACCCTAACTCGAACCCTAACCCTAACCCTAACCCTAACCCTAACCGGAACACTAACCCTAAACCTAAACCTAACCCTAACCCTGACCGAACCCTAACCCTAACCCGAACCCTAACCCTAACCCTAACCATAACCCTAACCGTAACCCCTAACCGTAACCCTAACCCTAACCGTAACCCTAACCGTAAAACCTAACCCTAACCCTAACCCTAACGCTAAACCTAAACTGAAACCTAACCCTAACCCTAACCCTAACCCTAACCCGAACCCTAACCCTAACCCTAACCCTAACCGTAACCCTAACCCTAAAACCTAACCATAACCCTATCCCTAACCCGAACCCTATCCCGTACCCGAACCCTAACCCTAAACCTAACCCGAACCCGACCCCTAACACTAAACCTAACCCTAACCCTAACCCTAACCGAACCCTAACCCTAACTCGAACCCTAACCCTAACCCTAACCCGACCCCTAACCCTAACCCTAACCATAACCCTAACCCGAAACCTAAACCTAAACCTAACCCTAACCCTAACCCTAACCCTAACCTGAACCCTAACCCGAACCCTAACTCTAACCCTAACCCTAACCCTAAACCTAACCCGAACCCTAACCCTAACCCTAACCCGAAGCCGAACACAAACCCTAACACTAACCCCTAACCCTAACCCGAACCCTAGCACTAACCCGAATCCTAACCCTAACCCTAACCCAAACCCTAACCCGAACCCTAACCCTAAACCTAATCCTCACCCTAACCCTTACCCTAGCCCGAACCCGAAACCGAAACCTAACCCTAACCCTAACCCCTAACCCTAACCCGAACCCGAACCCTAACCCGAACCCGAACCCTAACACTAACCCGAACCCGAACCCGAACCCTAACCCTAACCCGAACCCTAACCCTAACCCGAACCCTAAACCGAACTCTAACCCTAACCCTATCCCGATCCCTAAACCTAACCCTAACCCTAACCCGAACTCTAACCCGAACCCGAACCAGAACCCTAACCCGAACCCTAACCCTAACCCTAACCCGAACCCTAACCCGAACCCTAACCCGAACCCTAACCCTAACCCTAACCCGAACCCTAACCCGAACCCTAACCCTAACCCGAACCCGAACCTTAACCCGAACCCTAACCTTAACCCTAACCCGAACCCTAACCCTAACCCTAACCCTAACCCGAACCCTAACCCTAACCCTATCCCTAACCCTAACTCTAACCCTAACCCGAACCCTAACCCCTACCCTAACCTGAACCCTAACCCCTAACACTAACCCGAACCCGAACCCTAACACGAAACCGAACCCTAACCCGAACACGAACCCTAACCCTAACCCGAACCCGAACCCGAACCCTAACCCTAACCCTAACCCGAACCCTAACCCTAACCCGAACCCTAACCCAAACCCTAACCCGAACACTAACCCTAACCCTAACGGGAAACCTAACCCCTAACCCTAACCCGAATCCGAACCCTAACCCGAACCCGAACCCTAACCCTAACCCGAAACCGAACCCTAACCCTAACCCGAACCCTAACCCTAACCCTAACGCTAACCCGAAATTAACCCGAACCCGAACCCAAACCCTAACCCTAAACCGAACCCGAAACCTAACACTTACCCGAACCGTAACCCTAACACGAACCCTTAACCCAAATTCGAACCCTAACCCTAACCCTAACCCTAACCCTAACCCTAACCCTAAACTTAACCCGAACCCTAACCCTACCCCGAACCCTAACCCTAACCCTAAACCTAACCCTAACCGGAACACTAAATCTAACCCTAAACCTAACCCTAACCCTAACCCCTAACTCTAACCCTAACCCTAACCGTAACCCTAACACTAAAACCTAACCCTAACCCTAACCCTAACGCTTACCCTAAACCGAACCCTAACCCTAACCCTAACCATAACCCTAATCCCTAACCCGAACCCTAACCCTAACCCTAACCCTAACCCTAACCCGACCCCTAACCCTAACCCTAACCCTAAACCTAACCCCTAACCCTAACCCTAAACCTAACACTAACCCTAAACCTACAACCTAACCCTAACCCGAACCCTAACCCGAACCCTAACATTAACACTAACCCGAACCCTAACCCTAACCCGAACCCTAACCCTAACACTAACCCGAACCCTAACCCTAACCCTAACCCTAGCCCGAACCCTAACCCGAAAACTAACCCTAACCCTAACCCTAACCGTAAACCTAAACCGAACCCTAACCCTAACCCTAACCCGAACCCGAAACCTAACCCAAACCCTAACCCTAAGCCTAACCCGAACCCTTACCCTAACCCGAACCCGAACCCTAACCCTAACCCTTCCCTAACCCGAACCCTAACCCTAACACGAACCCAAACCTAAACCTAAACCTAACCCTAACCCTAACCCGAACCCTAACCCGAAACCTAACCCTAACCCTAACCCGAACCCTAACACTAATCCTAACCCGAAACCTAACCCGAACCCTAACCCTAACCCTAAACGGAACCCTAACCCTAACCCTAACCCGAACACTAACCCGAGCCCTAACCCTAACCCTAACCCTAACCCTAACCCGAACCCTAACCCTAACCCTAAACCTAACCCGAACCCTAACCCGAACCCGAACCCTAACCCGAACCCGAAATCTAACCCTAACACTAACCCTAACCCGTACACTAATCCGAAACCTAACTCAAACCCTAAACCAAACCCGAACCCTAACCCGAACCCGAACCCAAACCCTAACCTAAACCGAACCCGAACCCTAACACTAACCCGAACCGTAACCCTAACCCGAACCCTAACCCAAACCCGAACCCTAACCCGAACCCGAACCCTAACCCTAACCCGAACACGAATCCTAACCCTAACCCTAACCCGAACCCTAAACCTAACCCGAACCCTAACCCTAACCCTAAACCTAACCCGAACCCTAACCTTAACCCGAACCCGAACACTAACCCTAACACTAACCCCTAACCCTAACCCGAACCCTAGCACTAACCCGAATTCTAACCGTAACCCTAACCCAAACCCTAACCCGAACCCTAACCCTAAACCTAATCCTAACCCTAACCCTTACCCTAGCCCGAACCCGAAACCGAAACCTAACCCTAACCCTAACCCCTAACCCTAACCCGAACCCGAACCCTAACCCGAACCCGAACCCTAACCAGAACCCGAACCCTAACCCTAACCCGAACCCGAACCCGAACCCTAACCCTAACCCGAACCCTAACCCTAACCCGAACCCTAAACCGAACTCTAACCCTAACCCTATCCTGATCCCTAAACCTAACACGAAACCGAACCAGAACCCTAACCCGAACCCTAACCCTAACACTAACCCAAACCCTAACCCGAACCCTAACCCGAACCCTAACCCTAACCCTAACCCGAACCCTAACCCGAACCCTAACCCTAACCCTAACCCGAAACCTAACCCGAACCCTAACCTTAACCCTAACCCGAACCCTAACCCTAACCCTAACCCTAACCCTAACCCGAACCCTAACCCTAACCCTATCCCTAACCCTAACTCTAACCCTAACCCGAACCCTAACCCCTACCCTAACCTGAACCCTAACCCCTAACACTAACCCGAACCCGAACCCTAACCCGAAACCGAACCCTAACCCGAACACGAACCCTAAACCTAACCCGAACCCGAACCCGAACCCTAACCCTAACCCTAACACGAACCCTAACCCTAACCCGAACCCTAACCCAAACCCTAACCCGAACACTAACCCTAACGCTAAAACTAACCCTAAACCGAACCCTAACCCTAACCCTAACGGGAAACCACACCCCTAACCCTAACCCGAACCCGAACCCTAACCCGAACCCGAACCGTAACCCTAACCCGAAACCGAACCCTAACCCTAACCCGAACCCGAACACGAACCCTAACCCTAACCCTAACCCGAAACCTAACCCTAACCCTAACCCTAACGCTAACCCGAACTTAACCCGAACCCGAACCCAAACCCTAACCCTAAACCGAACCCGAAACCTAACACTAACCCGAACCGTAACCCTAACACGAACCCTTAACCCAAATTCGAAACCTAACCCTAACCCTAACCCTAACCCTAACCCTAACCCTAAACTTAACCCGAACCCTAACCCTACCCCGAACCCTAACCCTAACCCTAACCCTAACCCTAACCGGAACACTAAATCTAACCCTAAACCTAACCCTAACCCTAACCCCTAACTCTAACCCTAACCCTAACCTTAACCCTAACACTAAAACCTAACCCTAACCCTAAACCTAACGCTTACCCTAAACCGAACCCTAACCCTAACCCTAACCATAACCCTAATCCCTAACCCGAACCCTAACCCTAACCCTAACCCTAACCCTAACCCGACCCCTAACCCTAACCCTAACCCTAAACCTAACCCCTAACCCTAACCCTAAACCTAACACTAACCCTAACCCTACAACCTAACCCTAACCCGAACCCTAACCCGAACCCTAACCTTAACACTAACCCGAAACCTAACCCTAACCCGAACCCTAACCCTAACACTAACCCGAACCCTAACCCTAACCCTAACCCTAGCCCGAACCCTAACCCGAAAACTAACCCTAACCCTAACCCTAACCGTAAACCTAAACCGAAACCTAACCCTAACCCTAACCCGAACCCGAAACCTAACCCGAACCCTAACCCTAAACCTAACCCGAACCCTTACCCTAACCCGAACCCGAACCCTAACCCTAACCCTTCCCTAACCCGAACCCTAACCCTAACACGAACCCAAACCTAAACCTAAACCTAACCCTAACCCAAACCCGAACCCTAACCCGAAACCTAACCCTAACCCTAACCCGAACCCTAACACTAATCCTAACCCGAAACCTAACCCGAACCCTAACCCTAACCCTAAACGGAACCCTAACCCTAAACCTAACCCGAACACTAACCCGAGCCCTAACCCTAACCCTAACCCTAACCCTAACCCGAACCCTAACCCTAACCCTAAACCTAACCCGAACCCTAACCCGAACCCGAACCCGAACCCTAACCCGAACCCGAAATCTAACCCTAACACTAACCCTAACCCGTACCCTAATCCGAACCCTAACTCAAAGCCTAAACCAAACCCGAACCCTAACCCGAACCCGAACCCAAAACCTAACCTAAACCGAAACCGAACCCTAACACTAACCCGAACCCTAACCCGAACCCGAACCCTAACCCTAACCCAAACACGAATCCTAACCCTAACCCTAACCCGAACCCTAAACCTAACCCGAACCCTAACCCTAACCCTAAACCTAACCCTAACCCTAACCGGAACACTAACCCTAAACTTAAACCTAACCCTAACCCTGACCCGAACCCTAACCCTAACCCGAACCCTAACCCTAACCCTAACCATAACCCTAACCCTAACCCCTAACCCTAACCCTAACCCTAACCGTAACCCTAACCCTAAAACCTAACCCTAACCCTAACCCTAACGCTAACCCTAAACCGAACACTAACCCTAACCCTAACCCTAACCCTAACACTAACCCTAACCCGAACCCTAACCCTAACCCTAACCCTAACCGTAACCCTAACCCTAAAACCTAACCATAACCCTATCCCTAACCCGAACCCTATCCCAAACCCGAACCCTAACCCTAAACCTAACCCGAACCCGAACCCTAACACTAAACTTAACCCTAACCCTAACCCTAACCGAACCCTAACCCTAACTCGAACCCTAACCCTAACCCTAACCCGACCCCTAACCCTAACCCTAACCATAACCCTAACCCGAAACCTAACCCTAAACCTAACCCTAACACTAACCCTAACCGTAACCCGAACCCTAACCCGAACCCTAACTCTAACCCTAACCCTAACCGTAAACCTAACCCGAACCCTAACCCTAACCCGAACCCGAACACTAACCCTAACACTAACCCCTAACCCTAACCCGAACCCTAGCACTAACCCGAATTCTAACCGTAACCCTAACCCAAACCCTAACCCGAACCCTAACCCTAAACCTAATCCTAACCCTTACCCTAGCCCGAACCCGAAACCGAAACCTAACCCTAACCCTAACCCCTAACCCTAACCCGAACCCGAACCCTAACCCGAACCCGAACCCTAACCCGAACCCGAACCCTAACCCTAACCCGAACCCGAACCCGAACCCTAACCCTAACCCGAACCCTAACCCTAACCCGAACCCTAAACCGAACTCTAACCCTAACCCTATCCTGATCCCTAAACCTAACCCTAACCCTAACCCGAACCCTAACACGAAACCGAACCAGAACCCTAACCCGAACCCTAACCCTAACACTAACCCAAACCCTAACCCGAACCCTAACCCGAACCCTAACCCTAACCCTAACCCGAACCCTAACCCGAACCCTAACCCTAACCCTAACCCGAAACCTAACCCGAACCCTAACCTTAACCCTAACCCGAACCCTAACCCTAACCCTAACCCTAACCCTAACCCGAACCCTAACCCTAACCCTATCCCTAACCCTAACTCTAACCCTAACCCGAACCCTAACCCCTACCCTAACCTGAACCCTAACCCCTAACACTAACCCGAACCAGAACCCTAACCCGAAACCGAACCCTAACCCGAACACGAACCCTAAACCTAACCCGAACCCGAACCCGAACCCTAACCCTAACCCTAACACGAACCCTAACCCTAACCCGAACCCTAACCCAAACCCTAACCCGAACACTAACCCTAACGCTAAAACTAACCCTAACCCGAACCCTAACCCTAACCCTAACGGGAAACCTAACCCCTAACCCTAACCCGAACCCGAACCCTAACCCGAACCCGAACCCTAACCCTAACCCGAAACCGAACCCTAACCCTAACCCGAACCCGAACACGAACCCTAACCCTAACCCTAACCCGAAACCTAACCCTAACCCTAACCCTAACGCTAACCCGAACTTAACCCGAACCCGAACCCAAACCCTAACCCTAAACCGAACCCGAAACCTAACACTAACCCGAACCGTAACCCTAACACGAACCCTTAACCAAATTCGAAACCTAACCCTAACCCTAACCCTAACCCTAACCCTAACCCTAAACTTAACCCGAACCCTAACCCTACCCCGAACCCTAACCCTAACCCTAACCCTAACCCTAACCGGAACACTAAATCTAACCCTAAACCTAACCCTAACCCTAACCCCTAACTCTAACCCTAACCCTAACCTTAACCCTAACACTAAAACCTAACCCTAACCCTAACCCTAACGCTTACCCTAAACCGAACCCTAACCCTAACCCTAACCATAACCCTAATCCCTAACCCGAACCCTAACCCTAACCCTAACCCTAACCCGACCCCTAACCCTAACCCTAACCCTAAACCTAACCCCTAACCCTAACCCTAAACCTAACACTAACCCTAACCCTACAACCTAACCCTAACCCGAACCCTAACCCGAACCCTAACCTTAACACTAACCCGAAACCTAACCCTAACCCGAACCCTAACCCTAACACTAACCCGAACCCTAACCCTAACCCTAACCCTAGCCCGAACCCTAACCCGAAAACTAACCCTAACCCTAACCCTAACCGTAAACCTAAACCGAAACCTAACCCTAACCCTAACCCGAACCCGAAACCTAACCCGAACCCTAACCCTAAACCTAACCCGAACCCTTACCCTAACCCGAACCCGAACCCTAACCCTAACCCTTCCCTAACCCGAACCCTAACCCTAACACGAACCCAAACCTAAACCTAAACCTAACCCTAACCCAAACCCGAACCCTAACCCGAAACCTAACCCTAACCCTAACCCGAACCCTAACACTAATCCTAACCCGAAACCTAACCCGAACCCTAACCCTAACCCTAAACGGAACCCTAACCCTAAACCTAACCCGAACACTAACCCGAGCCCTAACCCTAACCCTAACCCTAACCCTAACCCTAACCCGAACCCTAACCCTAACCCTAAACCTAACCCGAACCCTAACCCGAACCCGAACCCGAACCCTAACCCGAACCCGAAATCTAACCCTAACACTAACCCTAACCCATACCCTAATCCGAACCCTAACTCAAAGCCTAAACCAAACCCGAACCCTAACCCGAACCCGAACCCAAACCCTAACCTAAACCGAAACCGAACCCTAACACTAACCCGAACCCTAACCCGAACCCGAACCCTAACCCTAACCCGAACACGAATCCTAACCCTAACCCTAACCCGAACCCTAAACCTAACCCGAACCCTAACCCTAACCCTAAACCTAACTCTAACCCTAACCGGAACACTAACCCAAAACTAAACCTAAACCTAACCCTGACCCGAACCCTAACCCTAACCCGAACCCTAACCCTAACCCTAACAATAACCCTAACCCTAACACCTAACCCTAACCCTAACCCTAACCGTAACCCTAACCCTAAAACCTAACCCTAAACCTAACCCTAACGCTAACCCTAAACCGAACCCTAAACCTAACCCTAACCCTAACCCTAACCCTAACCCGAACCCTAACCCTAACCCCAACCCTAACCGTAACCCTAACCCTAAAACCTAACCATAACCCTATCCCTAACCCGAACCCTATCCCAAACCCGAACCCTAACCCTAAACCTAACCCGAACCCGAACCCTAACACTAAACTTAACCCTAACCCTAACCCTAACCGAACCCTAACCCTAACTCGAACCCTAACCCTAACCCTAACCCGACCCCTAACCCTAACCCTAACCATAACCCTAACCCGAAACCTAACCCTAAACCTAACCCTAACACTAACCCTAACCGTAACCCGAACCCTAACCCGAACCCTAACTCTAACCCTAACCGTAACCCTAAACCTAACCCGAACCCTAACCCTAACCCTAACCCGAACCCGAACCCTAACCCTAACCCTAAACCTAACCCGAACCCTAACCCTAACCCTAACCCGAACACGAACACTAACCCTAACACTAACCTCCTACCCTAACCCGAAACCTAACACTAACCCGAACCCTAACCCTAACCCTAAACCAAACCCTAACCCGAACCCTAACCCTAAACCTAATCCTAACCCTAACCCTTACCCTAACCCTAACCCGAACCCTAATCCTAACCCTAACTCTAACCCTAACCCTAACCCTAACCCGAACCCTAACCCTAAACCGAAGCCTAACCCGAACCCTAACACTAACCCTAACCCGAACCCGAACCCTAACCCGAACCCTAACCCGAACCCTAACCCTAACCCGAACCCTAACCCTAACACGAACACTAACCCGAACCCTAACCCTAACCCTAAGCCGAACCCTAACCCTAACCCTAACCCTAACCTTAACCCTAACCCGAACCCTAACCCCTACCCTAACATGAACCCTAACCCCTAACCCTAACCCGAACCCGAACCCTAACCCGAACCCGAACCCGAACCCTAACCCAAACCCGAACCCTAACCCTAACCCGAACCCGAAACCGAAACCTAACCCTAACCCGAACCCTAACCCTAACCCTAACCCGAACCCTAACCCGAACCCTAATCCTAACCCTAACTCTAAACCTAACCCGAACCCTAACCCTAACCCGAACCCTAACCCGAACCCTAACACTAACCCTAACCCTAACCCGAACCCGAACCCTAACCCTAACCCGAATCCTAAACCTAACCCTAACCCTAAGCCTAACACGAACCCTAACCCTAATCCTAACCCTAACCCTAACCCGAAACCTAACCTTAACCCTCACCCGAACCCTAACCCTAACCTGAACCCTAACCCTAACCCTAACCCTAACCCTAACCCTAACCCGAACCCTAACCCTAAACCTAACCCTAATCCTAAGCCTAACCCTAACCCTAACCCGAACCCTAACCCGAACCCTAACCCTAACCCTAACCGTGACCCTAACCCTAACCCGAACCCTAACCCGAACCCTAACCCGAACCCTAACCCTAACCCTAACCCTAACCCTAACCCGAACCCTAATCCTAACCCTAACTCTAAACCTAACCCTAACACTAACCCGAACCCTAACCCTAACCCGAACCCTAACCCGAACCCTAACACTAACCCTAACCCTAAGCCGAACCCGAAACCTAACCCTAACCCGAATCCTAACCCTAACCCTAACCCTAAGCCTAACACGAACCCTAACCCTAATCCTAACCCTAACCCTAACCCGAACCCTAACCTTAAACCTCGCCCGAACCCTAACCCTAACCCGAACCCTAAACCTAACCCTAACCCTAACCCTAACCCTAACCCGAACCCTAACCCTAAACCTAACACTAATCCTAACCCTAACCCTAACCCTAACCCGAACCCTAACCCGAACCCTAACCCTAACCCTAACCCTGACCATAAACCTAACCCGAACCCTAACCCGAACCCTAACCCGAACCCTAACCCGAACCCTAACCCGAAACCTAACCCTAAACCTAACCCGAACCCTAATCCGAACCCGAAACCTAACCCGAAACCTAACCCTAACCCTAACCCGAACCCTAACCCGAACACGAACCCTAACACTAAACCTAACCCTAACCCGAAACCTAAACCGAACCCGAACCCGAACCCTAACCGTAACCCTAACCGTAACCCGAACCCTAACCCGAACCCTAACCCGAAACCTAACCCTAACCCTAACCGGAACCGTAACCCGAACCCTGACCCTAACCCTACCCCGAACCCTAACCCTAACCCTAACCCGAACCCTAACCCGAACCTTAACCCTAACCCTAACCCTAACCCTAATCCTAACCCGAACCCTAACCCTAACCCGAACCCTAGCCCTAACCGTAACCCGAACCCGAACCCTAACCCGAACCCTAACCCTAAACCTAACCCGAACCAGAACCCTAACACTAACCCTAAACCTAACCCTAACCCGAACCTTAACCCTAACCCTAAACCCTAACCCTAACCCTAACCCGAACTCTAACCCTAACCCTATCCGTAACCCGAACCCTAACCTAACCCGAAACCTAACCCTAAACCTAACCCTAACCCGAACCCGAACCCTAACCCGAACCCTAACCCTAACCCTAATCCGAACCCTAACCCTAACCCTAACCCGAACCCTAATGCTAACCCTTAACCCTAACCCGAAACCTAACCCGAACCCTAACCCGAACCCGAACCCTAACCCTAACCCTAACCCTAACCCGAACCCTAACCCGAACCCTAACCCTAACACGAACCCTAACCCGAACCCTAACGCTAACCCTTAACCCTAACCCGAACCCTAAACCGAACCCTAACCCTAAACCTAACCCTAACCGAACCCTAACCCGAACTCTAACCCGAACCCTAACCCTATCCCCTAACACTAACCCTAACCCGAAACCTAACCCTAACCCGAACCCGAACCCTAAACCTAACCCGAACCCTAACCCTAACCCGAACCATAACTCAAACCCTAACCCTAACCCGAACCCTATCCCGAACCCGAACCCAAACCCTAACCCTAAACCGTACCCGAACCATAACACTAACCCGAAACGTACCCCTAACCCGAACCCTAACCCAAACTCGAACCCTAAACCGAAACCGAACTCTAAACCTAACGCTAACCCTAACCCTAACCCGTACCCTAAACCGAACCCTAACTCAAACCCCAACCCTAACCCGAACCCTAACCCAAACCCGAACCCAAACACTAACCCTAAACCGAACCCGAACCCTAACACTAACCCGAACAGTAACCCTAACCCGAACCCTAACCCAAACCCGAACCCTAACCCGAACCCGAACCCTAACCCTAACCCTAACCCGAACCCTAACCCTAACCCTAACCCTTACCCGAACCCTAACGCTAACCCTTAACCCTAACCCGAACCCTAAACCGAACCCTAACCCTAAACCTAACCCTAACCGAACCCTAACCCGAACTCTAACCCGAACCCTAACACTAACCCCTAACCCTAACCCTAAACCGAAACCTAACCCTAACCCGATCCCGAAACCTAACCCTAACCCGAACCCGAACCCTAACCCGAACCCTAACCCTAACCCTAACCCTAACCCGAACCCGAACCCTAACCCGAACCCGAACTCTAACCCTAACCCTAACCCTAACCCTAACCCGAAACCTAACCATAACCCGAACTCAAACCCTAACCCTAACCCGAACCCGAACCCTAACCCGAACCCTAACCCTAACCCTAACACTAACCCGACCCCTAACCCGAACCCTAACACGAACCCTAACCCTAACCTTAAACCTAACCCTAACAATAACGCGAACCCTAACCCTAACCCTAACTCTAACCCTAACCCTAACGCTAACCCGAACCCTAACCCGAACCCGAACCCTAACCCTAACCCTAACCCTAAACCTAATCCGAACCCTAACCCTAACCCAAACCCTAACCCTAACCCTAACCCTAACCCTAACCCGAACCTTAACCCTAACCCTAACTCTAACCCTAACCCTAACCCTAACCCTAACCCTAACCCTAACCCGAACCCTAACCCGAACCCGAAACTGAACCCTACCGTAACCATTACCATAACCCGAACGCTAACCCGAACCCTAACCCTAACCCTAACCCGAACCGTAACCCGAACGCTGACCCTAACCCTACCCCAAACCCTAACCCTAACCCTAAACCGAACCCTTACCCGAACCTTAACCCTAAACCTAACCCTAACCCTTATCCTAACTCGAACCCTAACCCTAAACTTAACCCTAACCCTAACCCTAACCCGAAACTTAACCCTAACCCTAACCCTAACCCGAACTCTAACCCTAACCGTAAACCTAACCCTAACCCTAACCCGAAACCTAACCCTAACCCGAAACCTAACCCTAACCCTAACCCTAACCCGACCCCGAACCCTAACCCGAACCCTAACCCTAACCCTAATCCGAACCCTAACCCTAAACCTAACCCGAACCCTAACCCCAACCCTAACCCTAATCTGAAAACTAACCCTAACCCTAAACGTAACCCTAACCCTTACCCTAACCCTAACCCTAACCCGAAACCTAACACGAACCCGAACCCTAACACTAACCCTAACCCGAACCCGAACCCTAACCCGAACCCTAACATTAACCCTAACCCTAACCCGAACCATAACGCTAACCCTTAACCCTAACCCGAACCCTAACCCGAACCCTAACCCGAACCCGAACCCTAACCATAACCCTAACCCTAACCCGAACCCTAACCCGAACACTAACCCTAACCCTAACCCTAACCCGAACCCTAACCCTAACACGAACCCTAACCCGAACCCTAACCCTAACCCTAACCCTAACACGAACCCTAAACCGAACCCTAACCCTAACCCTAAGCCGAACCCTAACCCTAACCCTGACCCTAACCTTAACCCTAACCCGAACCCTAACCCCTACCCTAACCTGAACCCTAACCCCTAACCCTAACCCGAACCCGAACCCTAACCGAACCCGAACCCTAACCCGAACCCGAACCCTAACCCTAACCCGAACCCGAACCAGAACCCTAACCCTAACCCGAACCCTAACACTAACCCTAACCCTAACCCTAACCCGAACCCTAATCCTAACCCTAACTCTAAACCTAACCCTAACCCAAACCCGAACCCTAACCCTAACCCGAACCCTAACCCGAACCCTAACACTAACCCTAACCCTAACCCGAAACCGAACCCTAACCCTAACCCGAATCCTAACCCTAACCCTAACCCTAAGCCTAACACGAACCCTAACCCTAATCCTACCCTAACCCGAACCCTAAACTTAACCCTCACCCGAACCCTAACCCTAACCCGAACCCTAACCCTAACCCTAACCCTAACCCTAACCCGAACCCTAACCCTAAACCTAACCCTAATCCTAACCCTAACCCTAACCCTAACCCGAACCCTAAACCGAACCCTAAACCTAACCCTAACCCTGACCCTAACCCTAACCCGAACCCTAACCCGAACCCTAACCCGAACCCTAACCCTAACCCTAACCCTAACCCGAACCCTAATCCTAACCCTAACTCTAAACCTAACCCTAACCCTAACCCGAACCCTAACCCTAACCCGAACCCTAACCCGAACCCTAACACTAACCCTAACCCTAACCCGAACCCGAACCCGAACCCTAACCCTAACCCGAATCCTAACCCTAACACTAACCCTAAGCCTAACACGAACCCTAACCCTAATCCTAACCCTAACCCTAACCCGAACCCTAACCTTAACCCTCACCCGAACCCTATCCCTAACCCGAACCCTAAACCTAACCCTAACCCTAACCCTAACCCTAACCCTAACCCGAACCCTAACCCTAAACCTAACCCTAATCCTAACCCTAACCCTAACCCTAACCCGAACCCTAACCCGAACCCGAACCCTAACCCTAAACCTGACCCTAACCCTAACCCGAACCCTAACCCGAACCCTAACCCGAAACCTAACCCTAACACTAACCAAACCCTAACCCGAACCCAACCCTAACCCGAAACCTAACCCTAACCCTAACCCGAACCCTAACCCGAACACGAACCCTAACCCTAAACCTAACCCTAACCCGAAACCTAAACCGAACACGAACCCGAACCCTAACCGTAACCCTAACCGTAACCCGAACCCTAACCAGAACCCTAACCCGAAACCTAACCCTAACCCTAACCGGAACCGTAACCTGAACCCTGACCCTAACCCTAAACCGAACCCTAACCGAACCCTAACCCTAACCCTAACCCGAACCAGAACCCTAACCCTAACCCGAAACCTAACCCTAAAACTAACCCTTACCCGAACCCGAACCCTAACCCGAACCCTAACCCTAACCGTAATCCAAACCCTAACCCTAAACCTAACCCGAACCCTAATGCTAACCCTTAACCCTAACCCGAAACCTAACCCGAACCCTAACCCGAACACGAACCCTAACCCTAACCCTAACCCTAACCCGAACCCTAACCCGAACCCTAACCCTAACCCGAACCCTAACCCGAACCCTAACGCTAACCCTTAACCCTAACCCGAACCCTAAACCGAACCCTAACCCTAAACCTAACCCTAACCAAACCCTAACCCGAACTCTAACCCGAACTCTAACCCTATCCCCTAACACTAACCCTAACCCGAAACCTAACCCTAACCCAAACCCGAACCCTAACCCTAACCCGAACCCTAACCCTAACCCGAACCCTAACTCAAACCCTAACCCTAACCCGAACCCTATCCCGAACCCGAACCCAAACCCTAACCCTAAACCGTACCCGAACCATAACACTAACCCGAAACGTACCCCTAACCCGAACCCTAACCCAAACTCGAACCCTAACCCGAAACCGAACTCTAAATCTAACGCTAACCCTAACCCTAACCCGTACCCTAAACCGAACCCTAACTCAAACCCCAACCCTAACCCGAACCCTAACCCGAACCCGAACCCAAACACTAACCCTAAACCGAACCCGAACCCTAACACTAACCCGAACCGTAACCCTAACCCGAACCCTAACCCAAACCCGAACCCTAACCCGAACCCGAACCCTAACCCTAACCCGAACCCTAACCCTAACCCTAACCCTTGCCCGAACCCTAACGCTAACCCTTAACCCTAACCCGAACCCTAACCCTAAACCTAATCCTAACCCTAACCCTTACCCTAGCCCGAACCCGAAACCGAAACCTAACCCTAACCCTAAACCCTAACCCTAACCCGAACCCGAACCCTAACCCGAACCCGAACCCTAACCCGAACCCGAACCCTAACCCGAACCCGAACCCGAACCCTAACCCTAACCCGAACCCTAACCCTAACCCGAAACCGAACCCTAACCCTAACCCGAACCCGAACACGAACCCTAACCCTAACCCTAACACGAACCCTAACCCGAACCCTAACCCTAACCCTAACCCGAACCTTAACCCGAACCCTAACCTTAAGCCTAACCCGAACCCTAACCCTAACCCTAACCCTAACCCGAACCCTAACCCTAACCCTATCCCTAACCCTAACTCTAACCCTAACCCGAACCCTAACCCCTACCCTAACCTGAACCCTAACCCATAACACTAACCCGAACCCGAACCATAACCCGAAACCGAACCCTAACCCGAACACGAACCCTAACCCTAACCCGAACCCGAACCCGAACCCTAACCCTAACCCTAACCCGAACCCTAACCCTAACCCGAACCCTAACCCAAACCCTAACCCGAACACTAACCCTAACCCTAACGGGAAACCTAACCCCTAACCCTAACCCGAATCCGAACCCTAACCCGAACCCGAACCCTAACCCTAACCCGAAACCGAACCCTAACCCTAACCCGAACCCGAACACGAACCCTAACCCTAACCCTAACCCGAAACCTAACCCTAACCCTAACCCTAACGCTAACCCGAACCCTAAACCTAACCCGAACCCGAACCCTAACCCTAAACCGAACCCGAAACCTAACACTTACCCGAACCGTAACCCTAACACGAACCCTTAACCCAAATTCGAACCCTAACCCTAACCCTAACCCTAACCCTAACCCTAAACTTAACCCGAATCCTAACCCTACCCCGAACCCTAACCCTAACCCTAAACCTAACCCTAACCGGAACACTAAATCTAACCCTAAACCTAACCCTAACCCTAACCCCTAACTCTAACCCTAACCCTAACCGTAACCCTAACACTAAAACCTAACCCTAACCCTAACCCTAACGCTTACCCTAAACCGAACCCTAACCCTAACCCTAACCATAACCCTAATCCCTAACCCGAACCCTAACCCTAACGCTAACCCTAACCCTAACCCGACCCCTAACCCTAACCCTAACCCTAAACCTAACCCCTAACCCTAACCCTAAACCTAACACTAACCCTAACCCTACAACCTAACCCTAACCCGAACCTTAACCCGAACCCTAACATTAACACTAACCCGAACCCTAACCCTAACCCGAACCCTAACCCTAACACTAACCCGAACCCTAACCCTAACCCTAACCCTAGCCCAAACCCTAACCCGAAAACTAACCCTAACCCTAACCCTAACCGTAAACCTAACCCTAACCCTAACCCGAACCCTAACACTAATCCTAACCCGAAACCTAACCCGAACCCTAACCCTAACCCTAAACGGAAACCTAACCCTAACCCTAACCCGAACACTAACCCGAGCCCTAACCCTAACCCTAACCCTAACCCGAACCCTAACCCTAACCCTAACCATAACCCTAACCCGAAACCTAACCCTAAACCTAACCCTAACACTAACCCTAACCGTAACCCGAACCCTAACCCGAACCCTAACTCTAACCCTAACCCTAACCCTAAACCTAACCCGAACCCTAACCCTAACCCGAACCCGAACACTAACCCTAACACTAACCCCTAACCCTAACCCGACCCTAGCAGTAACCCGAAATCTAACCGTAACCCTAACCCAAACCCTAACCCGAACCCTAACCCTAAACCTAATCCTAACCCTAACCCTTACCCTAGCCCGAACCCGAAACCGAAACCTAACCCTAACCCTAACCCCTAACCCTAACCCGAACCCGAACCCTAACCCGAACCCGAACCCTAACCCGAACCCGAACCCTAACACTAACCCGAACCCGAACCCGAACCCTAACCCTAACCCGAACCCTAACCCTAACCCGAACCCTAAACCGAACTCTAACCCTAACCCTATCCTGATCCCTAAACCTAACCCTAACCCTAACCCGAACCCTAACACGAAACCGAACCAGAACCCTAACCCGAACCCTAACCCTAACACTAACCCAAACCCTAACCCGAACCCTAACCCGAACCCTAACCCTAACCCTAACCCGAACCCTAACCCGAACCCTAACCCGAAACCTAACCCGAACCCTAACCTTAACCCTAACCCGAACCCTAACCCTAACCCTAACCCTAACCCGAACCCTAACCCTAACCCTATCCCTAACCCTAACTCTAACCCTAACCCGAACCCTAACCCCTACCCTAACCTGAACCCTAACCCCTAACACTAACCCGAACCCGAACCCTAACCCGAAACCGAACCCTAACCCGAACACGAACCCTAACCCTAACCAGAACCCGAACCCGAACCCTAACCCTAACCCTAACCCGAACCCTAACCCTAACCCGAACCCTAACCCAAACCCTAACCCGAACACTAACCCTAACGCTAAAACTAACCATAACCCGAACCCTAACCCTAACCCTAACGGGAAACCTAACCCCTAACCCTAACCCGAACCCGAACCCTAACTCGAACCCGAACCCTAACCCTAACCCGAAACCGAACCCTAACCCTAACCCGAACCCGAACACGAACCCTAACCCTAACCCTAACCGAAACCTAACCCTAACCCTAACCCTAACGCTAACCCGAACTTAACCCGAACCCGAACCCAAACCCTAACCCTAAACCGAACCCGAAACCTAACACTAACCCGAACCGTAACCCTAACACGAACCCTTAACCCAAATTCGAAACCTAACCCTAACCCTAACCCTAACCCTAACCCTAACCCTAAACTTAACCCGAACCCTAACCCTACCCCGAACCCTAACCCTAACCCTAACCCTAACCCTAACCGGAACACTAAATCTAACCCTAAACCTAACCCTAACCCTAACCCCTAACTCTAACCCTAACCCTAACCTTAACCCTAACACTAAAACCTAACCCTAACCCTAACCCTAACGCTTACCCTAAACCGAACCCTAACCCTAACCCTAACCATAACCCTAATCCCTAACCCGAACCCTAACCCTAACCCTAACCCTAACCCTAACCCTAACCCGACCCCTAACACTAACCCTAACCCTAAACCTAAA
>JAVLSZ010000113.1:112500-122500 GCA_032313775.1 Urocyon cinereoargenteus | reverse complement strand
CGTAACCCTAACACGAACCCTAACCCAAACCCGAACCCTAACCCGAACCCGAACCCTAACCCTAACCCGAACACGAATCCTAACCCTACCCCTAACGTGAACCCTAAACCTAACCCGAACCCTAACCCTAACCCTAACCCTAACCCTAACCCTAACCGGAACACTAACCCTAAAGCTAAACCTAACCCTAACCCTGACCCGAACCCTAACCCTAACCCGAACCCTAACCCTAACCCTAACCATAACCCTAACCTAACCCCTAACCCTAACCCTAACCCTAACCGTAACCCTAACCCTAAAACCTAACCCTAACCCTAACCCTAACGCTAACCCTAAACCGAAACCTAAACCTAACCCTAACCCTAACCCTAACACGAACCCTAACCCTAACCCTAAACCTAACCGTAACACTAACCCTAAAACCTAACCATAACCCTATCCCTAACCCGAACCCTATCCCGAACCCGAACCATAACCCTAAACCTAACCCGAACCCGAACCCTAACACTAAACATAACCCTAACCCTAACCCTAACGGAAGCCTAACCCTAACTCGAACCCTAACCCTAACCCTAACCCTAACCCTAACCCTAACCGGAACACTAACCCTAAACCTAAACCTAACCCTAACCCTGACCGAACCCTAACCCTAACCCGAACCCTAACCCTAACCCTAACCCTAACCCTAACCCTAACCCCTAACCGTAACCCTAACCCTAACCGTAACCCTAACCGTAAAACCTAACCCTAACCCTAACCCTAAGGCTAAACCTAAACCGAACCCTAACCCTAAGCCTAACCCTAACCCTAACCCGAACCCTAACCCTAACCCTAACCCTAACCGTAACCCTAACCCTAAAACCTAACCATAACCCTATCCCTAACCCGAACCCTATCCCGAACCCGAACCCTAACCCTAAACCTAACCCGAACCCGACCCCGAACACTAAACCTAACCCTAACCCTAACCCTAACCGAACCCTAACACTAACTCGAACCCTAACCCTAACCCTAACCCGACCCCTAACCCTAACCCTAACCATAACCCTAACCCGAAACCTAACCCTAAACCTAACCCTAACCCTAACCCTAACCCTAACCCGAACCCTAACCCGAACCCTAACTCTAACCCTAACCCTAACCCTAAACCTAACCCGAACCCTAACCCTAACCCTAACCCGAACCCGAACACAAACCCTAACACTAACCCCTAACCCTAACACGAACCCTAGCACTAACCCGAATCCTAACCCTAACCCTAACCCAAACCCTAACCCGAACCCTAACCCTAAACCTAATCCTAACCCTAACCCTTACCCTAGCCCGAACCCGAAACCGAAACCTAACCCTAACCCTAACCCCTAACCCTAACCCGAACCCGAACCCTAACCCGAACCCGAACCCTAACCCGAACCCGAACCCTAACCCTAACCCGAACCCGAACCCGAACCCTAACCCTAACCCGAACCCTAACCCTAACCCGAACCCTAAACCGAACTCTAACCCTAACCCTATCCCGATCCCTAAACCTAACCCTAACCCTAACCCGAACTCTAACCCGAACCCGAACCAGAACCCTAACCCGAACCCTAACCCTAACCCTAACCCGAACCCTAACCCGAACCCTAACCCGAACCCTAACCCTAACCCTAACCCGAACCCTAACCCGAACCCTAACCCTACCCCTAACCCGAACCCTAACCCGAACCCTAACCTTAACCCTAACCCGAACCCTAACCCTAACCCTAACCCTAACCCGAACCCTAACCTTAACCCTATCCCTAACCCTAACTCTAACCCTAACCCGAACCCTAACCCCTACCCTAACCTGAACCCTAACCCCTAACACTAAC
The DNA here is from genome assembly GCA_032313775.1 of Urocyon cinereoargenteus. Lineage (NCBI taxonomy): Eukaryota > Metazoa > Chordata > Mammalia > Carnivora > Canidae > Urocyon > Urocyon cinereoargenteus. Next base: position 120,647 of record JAVLSZ010000113.1, on the reverse strand, counting down.
CCGAACCCGATCCCTAACCCGAAACCGAACCCTAACCCGAACACGAACCCTAACCCTAACCCGAACCCGAACCCGAACCCTAACCCTAACCCTAACCCGAACCCTAACCCTAACCCGAACCCTAACCCAAACCCTAACCCGAACACTAACCCTAACCCTAACGGGAAACCTAACCCCTAACCCTAACCCGAATCCGAACCCTAACCCGAACCCGAACCCTAACCCTAACCCGAAACCGAACCCTAACCCTAACCCGAACCCGAACACGAACCCTAACCCTAACCCTAACCCGAAACCTAACCCTAACCCTAACCCTAACGCTAACCCGAACTTAACCCGAACCCGAACCCAAACCCTAACCCTAAACCGAACCCGAAACCTAACACTTACCCGAACCGTAACCCTAACACGAACCCTTAACCCAAATTCGAACCCTAACCCTAACCCTAACCCTAACCCTAACCCTAAACTTAACCCGAACCCTAACCCTACCCCGAACCCTAACCCTAACCCTAAACCTAACCCTAACCGGAACACTAAATCTAACCCTAAACCTAACCCTAACCCTAACCCCTAACTCTAACCCTAACCCTAACCGTAACCCTAACACTAAAACCTAACCCTAACCCTAACCCTAACGCTTACCCTAAACCGAACCCTAACCCTAACCCTAACCATAACCCTAATCCCTAACCCGAACCCTAACCCTAACCCTAACCCTAACCCTAACCCGACCCCTAACCCTAACCCTAACCCTAAACCTAACCCCTAACCCTAACCCTAAAGCTAACACTAACCCTAACCCTACAACCTAACCCTAACCCGAACCCTAACCCGAACCCTAACATTAACACTAACCCGAAACCTAACCCTAACCCGAACCCTAACCCTAACACTAACCCGAACCCTAACCCTAACCCTAACCCCAGCCCGAACCCTAACCCGAAAACTAACCCTAACACTAACCCTAACCGTAAACCTTAACCGAACCCTAACCCTAACCCTAACCCGAACCCGAAACCTAACCCGAACCCTAACCCTAAGCCTAACCCGAACCCTTACCCTAACCCGAACCCGAACCCTAACCCTAACCCTTCCCTAACCCGAACCCTAACCCTAACACGAACCCAAACCTAAACCTAAACCTAACCCTAACCCTAACCCGAACCCTAACCCAAAACCTAACCCTAACCCTAACCCGAACCCTAACACTAATCCTAACCCGAAACCTAACCCGAACCCTAACCCTAACCTTAAACGGAACCCTAACCCTAACCCTAACCCGAACACTAACCCGAGCCCTAACCCTAACCCTAACCCTAACCCTAACCCGAACCCTAACCCTAACCCTAAACCTAACCCGAACCCTAACCCGAACCCGAACCCTAACCCGAACCCGAAATCTAACCCTAACACTAACCCTAACCCGTACCCTAATCCGAACCCTAACTCAAACCCTAAACCAAACCCGAACCCTAACCCGAACCCGAACCCAAACCCTAACCTAAACCGAACCCGAACCCTAACACTAACCCGAACCGTAACCCTAACCCGAACCCTAACCCAAACCCGAACCCTAACCCGAACCCGAACCCTAACCCTAACCCGAACACGAATCCTAACCCTAACCCTAACCCGAACCCTAAACTTAACCCGAACCCTAACCCTAACCCTAAACCTAACCCTAACCCTAACCGGAACACTAACCCTAAACCTAAACCTAACCCTAACCCTGACCCGAACCCTAACCCTAACCCGAACCCTAACCCTAACCCTAACCATAACAATAACCCTAACCCCTAACACTAACCCTAACCCTAACCGTAACCCTAACCCTAAAACCTAACCCTAACCCTAACCCTAACGCTAACCCTAAACCGAAACCTAACCCTAACCCTAACCCTAACCCTAACCCTAACCCGAACCCTACCCTAACCCTAACCCTAACCGTAACCCTAACCCTAAAACCTAACCATAACCCTATCCCTAACCCGAACCCTATCCCAAACCCGAACCCTAACCCTAAACCTAACCCGAACCCGAACCCTAACACTAAACTTAACCCTAACCCTAACCCTAACCGAACCCTAACCCTAACTCGAACCCTAACCCTAACCCTAACCTGACCCCTAACCCTAACCCTAACCATAACCCTAACCCGAAACCTAACCCTAAACCTAACCCTAACACTAACCCTAACCGTAACCCGAACCCTAACCCGAACCCTAACTCTAACCCTAACCCTAACCCTAAACCTAACCCGAAACCTAACCCTAACCCGAACCCGAACACTAACCCTAACACTAACCCCTAACCCTAACCCGAACCCTAGCACTAACCCGAATCCTAACCCTAACCCTAACCCAAACCCTAACCCGAACCCTAACCCTAAACCTAATCCTAAACCTAACCCTTACCCTAGCCCGAACCCGAAACCGAAACCTAACCCTAACCCTAAACCCTAACCCTAACCCGAACCCGAACCCTAACCCGAACCCGAACCCTAACCCGAACCCGAACCCTAACCCTAACCCGAACCCGAACCCGAACCCTAACCCTAACCCGAACCCTAACCCTAACCCGAACCCTAAACCGAACTCTAACCCTAACCCTATCCTGATCCCTAAACCTAACCCTAACCCTAACCCGAACCCTAACCCGAACCCGAACCAGAACCCTAACCCGAACCCTAACCCTAACCCTAACCCGAACCCTAACCCGAACCCTAACCCCAACCCTAACCCTAACCCTAACCCGAACCCTAACCCGAACCCTAACCCTAACCCTAACCCGAAACCTAACCCGAACCCTAACCTTAACCCTAACCCGAACCCTAACCCTAACCCTAACCCTAACCCTAACCCGAACCCTAACCCTAACCCTATCCCTAACCCTAACTCTAACCCTAACCCGAACCCTAACCCCTACCCTAACCTGAACCCTAACCCCTAACACTAACCCGAACCCGAACCCTAACCCGAAACCGAACCCTAACCCGAACACGAACCCTAACCCTAACCCGAACCCGAACCCGAACCCTAACCCTAACCCTAACCCGAACCCTAACCCTAACCCGAACCCTAACCCAAACCCTAACCCGAACACTAACCCTAACGCTAAAACTAACCCTAACCCGAACCCTAACCCTAACCCTAACGGGAAACCTAACCCCTAACCCTAACCTGAACCCGAACCCTAACCCGAACCCGAACCCTAACCCTAACCCGAAACCGAAACCTAACCCTAACCCGAACCCGAACACGAACCCTAACCCTAACCCTAACCCGAAACCTAACCCTAACCCTAACCCTAACGCTAACCCGAACTTAACCCGAACCCGAACCCAAACCCTAACCCTAAACCGAACCCGAAACCTAACACTAACCCGAACCGTAACCCTAAAACGAACCCTTAACCCAAATTCGAAACCTAACCCTAACCCTAACCCTAACCCTAAACTTAACCCGAACCCTAACCCTACCCCGAACCCTAACCCTAACCCTAACCCTAACCCTAACCGGAACACTAAATCTAACCCTAAACCTAACCCTAACCCTAAACCCTAACTCTAACCCTAACCCTAACCATAACCCTAACACTAAAACCTAACCCTAACCCTAACCCTAACGCTTACCCTAAACCGAACCCTAACCCTAACCCTAACCATAACCCTAATCCCTAAACCGAACCCTAACCCTAACCCTAACCCTAACCCGACCCCTAACCCTAACACTAACCCTAAACCTAACCCCTAACCCTAACCCTAAACCTAACACTAACCCTAACCCTACAACCTAACCCTAACCCGAACCCTAACCCGAACCCTAACCTTAACACTAACCCGAAACCTAACCCTAACCCGAACCCTAACCCTAACACTAACCCGAACCCTAACCCTAACCCTAACCCTAGCCCGAACCCTAACCCGAAAACTAACCCTAACCCTAACCCTAACCGTAAACCTAAACCGAACCCTAACCCTAACCCTAACCCGAACCCGAAACCTAACCCGAACCCTAACCCTAAACCTAACCCGAACCCTTACCCTAACCCGAACCCGAACCCTAACCCTAACCCTTCCCTAACCCGAACCCTAACCCTAACACGAACCCAAACCTAAACCTAAACCTAACCCTAACCCAAACCCGAACCCTAACCCGAAACCTAACCCTAACCCTAACCCGAACCCTAACACTAATCCTAACCCCAAACCTAACCCGAACCCTAACCCTAACCCTAAACGGAACCCTAACCCTAAACCTAACCCGAACACTAACCCGAGCCCTAACCCTAACCCTAACCCTAACCCGAACCCGAACCCTAACCCTAACCCTAAACCTAACCCGAACCCTAACCCGAACCCGAACCCTAACCCGAACCCGAAATCTAACCCTAACACTAACCCTAACCCGTACCCTAATCCGAACCCTAACTCAAACCCTAAACCAAACCCGAACCCTAACCCGAACCCGAACCCAAACCCTAACCTAAACCGAACCCGAACCCTAACACTAACCCGAACCGTAACCCTAACCCGAACCCTAACCCAAACACGAACCCTAACCCGAACCCGAACCCTAACCCTAACCCGAACACGAATCCTAACCCTAACCCTAACCCGAACCCTAAACCTAACCCGAACCCTAACCCTAACCCTAAACCTAACTCTAACCCTAACCTGAACCCTAACCCGAAACCGAAACCTAACCCTAACCCGAACCCGAACACGAACCCTAACCCTAACCCTAACCCGAAACCTAACCCTAACCCTAACCCTAACGCTAACCCGAACTTAACCCGAACCCGAACCCAAACCCTAACCCTAAACCGAACCCGAAACCTAACACTAACCCGAACCGTAACCCTAACACGAACCCTTAACCCAAATTCGAAACCTAACCCTAACCCTAACCCTAACCCTAAACTTAACCCGAACCCTAACCCTACCCCGAACCCTAACCCTAACCCTAACCCTAACCCTAACCGGAACACTAAATCTAACCCTAAACCTAACCCTAACCCTAAACCCTAACTCTAACCCTAACCCTAACCATAACCCTAACACTAAAACCTAACCCTAACCCTAACCCTAACGCTTACCCTAAACCGAACCCTAACCCTAACCCTAACCATAACCCTAATCCCTAAACCGAACCCTAACCCTAACCCTAACCCTAACCCGACCCCTAACCCTAACCCTAACCCTAAACCTAACCCCTAACCCTAACCCTAAACCTAACACTAAACCTAACCCTACAACCTAACCCTAACCCGAACCCTAACCCGAACCCTAACCTTAACACTAACCCGAAACCTAACCCTAACCCGAACCCTAACCCTAACACTAACCCGAACCCTAACCCTAACCCTAACCCTAGCCCGAACCCTAACCCGAAAACTAACCCTAACCCTAACCCTAACCGTAAACCTAAACCGAACCCTAACCCTAACCCTAACCCGAACCCGAAACCTAACCCGAACCCTAACCCTAAACCTAACCCGAACCCTTACCCTAACCCGAACCCGAACCCTAACCCTAACCCTTCCCTAACCCGAACCCTAACCCTAACACGAACCCAAACCTAAACCTAAACCTAACCCTAACCCAAACCCGAACCCTAACCCGAAACCTAACCCTAACCCTAACCCGAACCCTAACACTAATCCTAACCCCAAACCTAACCCGAACCCTAACCCTAACCCTAAACGGAACCCTAACCCTAAACCTAACCCGAACACTAACCCGAGCCCTAACCCTAACCCTAACCCTAACCCGAACCCGAACCCTAACCCTAACCCTAAACCTAACCCGAACCCTAACCCGAACCCGAACCCTAACCCGAACCCGAAATCTAACCCTAACACTAACCCTAACCCGTACCCTAATCCGAACCCTAACTCAAACCCTAAACCAAACCCGAACCCTAACCCGAACCCGAACCCAAACCCTAACCTAAACCGAACCCGAACCCTAACACTAACCCGAACCGTAACCCTAACCCGAACCCTAACCCAAACACGAACCCTAACCCGTACCCGAACCCTAACCTTAACCCGAACACGAATCCTAACCCTAACCCTAACCCAAACCCTAAACCTAACCCGAACCCTAACCCTAACCCTAAACCTAACTCTAACCCTAACCTGAACACTAACCCTAAACCTAAACCTAACCCTAACCCTGACCCGAACCCTAACCCTAACCCGAACCCTAACCCTAACCCTAACCATAACCCTAACCCTAACACCTAACCCTAACCCTAACCCTAACCATAACCCTAACCCTAAAACCTAACCCTAACCCTAACCCTAACGCTAACCCTAAACCGAACCCTAACCCTAACCCTAACCCTAACCCTAACCCGAACCCTAACCCTAACCCTAACCCTAACCGTAACCCTAACCCTAAAACCTAACCATAACCCTATCCCTAACCCGAACCCTATCCCAAACCCGAACCCTAATCCTAAACCTAACCCGAACCCGAACCCTAACACTAAACTTAACCCTAACCCTAACCCTAACCGAACCCTAACCCTAACTCGAACCCTAACCCTAACCCTAACCCGACCCCTAACCCTAACCCTAACCATAACCCAAACCCGAAACCTAACCCTAAACCTAACCCTAACACTAACCCTAACCGTAACCCGAACCCTAACCCGAACCCTAACTCTAACCCTAACCCTAACCCTAAACCTAACCCGAACCCTAACCCTAACCCTAACCCGAACCCGAACACTAACCCTAACACTAACCCCTAACCCTAACCCGAACCCTAACACTAACCCGAACCCTAACCCTAACCCTAACCCAAACCCTAACCCGAACCCTAACCCTAAACCTAATCCTAACCCTAACCCTTACCCTAACCCTAACCCGAACCCTAATCCTAACCCTAACTCTAACCCTAACCCTAACCCTAACCCGAACCCTAACCCTAAACCGAAGCCTAACCAGAACCCTAACACTAACCCTAACCCAAACCCGAACCCTAACCCGAACCCTAACCGTAACCCGAACCCTAACCCGAACCCTAACCCGAAACCTAACCCTAACCCTAACCGGAACCGTAACCCGAACCCTGACCCTAACCCTACCCCGAACCCTAACCCTAACCCTAACCCGAACCCTAACCCGAAACTTAACCCTAACCCTAACCCTAACCCTAATCCTAACCCGAACCCTAACCCTAACCCGAACCCTAGCCCTAACCGTAACCCGAACCCGAACCCTAACCCGAACCCTAACCCTAACCCTAACCCGAACCAGAACCCTAACACTAACCCTAAACCTAACCCTAACCCGAACCTTAACCCTAACCCTAAACCCTAACCCTAACCCTAACCCGAACTCTATCCCTAACCCTAACCGTAACCCGAACCCTAACCTAACCCGAAACCTAACCCTAAACCTAACCCTTACCCGAACCCGAACCCTAACCCGAACCCTAACCCTAACCCTAATCCGAACCCTAACCCTAACCCTAACCCGAACCCTAATGCTAACCCTTAACCCTAACCCGAAACCTAACCCGAACCCTAACCCGAACTCGAACCCTAACCCTAACCCTAAACCTAACCCGAACCCTAACCCGAACCCTAACCCTAACCCGAACCCTAACGCTAACCCTTAACCCTAACCCGAACCCTAAACCGAACCCTAACCCTAAACCTAACCCTGACCGAACCCTAACCCGAACTCTAACCCGAACCCTAAACCTATCCCCTAACACTAACCCTAACCCGAAACCTAACCCTAACCCGAACCCGAACCCTAAACCTATCCCGAACCCTAACCCTAACCCGAACCCTAACTCAAAACCTAACCCTAACCCGAACCCTATCCCGAACCCGAACCCAAACCCTAACCCTAAACCGTACCCGAACCATAACACTAACCCGAAACGTACCCCTAACCCGAACCCTAACACAAACTCGAACCCTGACCCGAAACCGAACTCTAAACCTAACGCTAAACCTAACCCTAACCCGTACCCTAAACCGAACCCTAACTCAAACCCCAACCCTAACCCGAACCCTAACCCGAACCCGAACCCAAACACTAACCCTAAACCGAACCCGAACCCTAACACTAACCCGAACAGTAACCCTAACCCGAACCCTAACCCAAACCCGAACCCTAAC